>APFE030140125.1:9474-89770 GCA_000404065.3 Pinus taeda
AAGATGCATGCAAAGCCTTGAGCAACAAGGCAACTGATGGAGACTTGGTGGTTGAGAGGGAGGGTATATTACCTCTCAACATGCAATGCCAAAAGAAGTCTCAAACGATTGTGGAGGAGCCACAATTGGTGCAGCAGCTTCCGAAGGTTGTGGAGTAGCCACAGTAGGGGAAGCTGAGTGGAGATCGAGTAGAGACATCTACTCATGTAGAGACCTCCATTAGGGGGGAACTCTGAGCTAGGTGGGTAGAGGGATCACATGTAGCCATACCTCAAGTTAGGAGGTGGGGTGATGTGGAGTGATCATCCCAAGGAGGAGGGGCAGGATCCTTGAGGTACCCAACCTCTTGGATGAGACCTTGCTACGGGAGCCCTAATGTGGAGTAGTAGGAACTGACTGATTGGGTAGAGATAGATGCGGATGGAGTGGCAGAGAGATCTATAGTGCAGGGAATTCCAGGACAACATAGAGCATGTAGGCTGCAGCAATGCGAGAGGCACAAGTGTGTTGCACAGTGCAGGGTAGCACAGAGAAGGGTGCAACGGCGCGAGATGCATGGAAATGTTGCAGTAGTGCAGAGGTCAAAGAGGGAGCACTTGTCAGCAACAGGTAGAACTTCAGCATCAGAGTATGTTTCTAGCCCAACAGAGAGGTCAGTTGGGAGTTTTTTTGTTCCGAGAGTTGCTGGAGCAACCACACTTGGTAGAAGTGTTGCATGGAGAACATTCTAAAGGTACAGGATTGGGTTTGAGAGGAAGCCTTTCTTGTCGAGAGGGAGTGTTGAAAATGGCAACAAGAAATGCTAAAAATATCACTTCTAAAAATAGTAGTTTTGATATCAGTGCTAGATTGGACAAGAGGGAATGAAAAATGGAAGTGCTAAAAATAGCATTCTATTTTTATCAGTTCAAGTTGGATTCCTATTTTTAGACAGTCCCTGGTCTAAAATAGGAAGTAAAATTCGAATTTGGTCTTACTAGCAGTTTGAATATTAATTAATTAATTCTCCATGACTTAATTAGTTAAGGAAAATCAAACTTGAAGTCTTTGTGAGAACATGCAATAATTTCTCCACTGATTGGGGAATGTGTCCTTGATTTGCTCCACTAATTGAGGAATTAACGATGAGTTCTATATTGAGAGGATTAGTTGACTTAGTTTAACTTAGTCAAGTCAAGTTAGATTAATTTAACAAGTTGTTAAATTAATGAGATACAGTTTCTTGATGCTTGCATGCATGTGACAACTGTTATTTTCAGATAACTAAGTATTCTCTCATGGATAACTGATTCATGGCAGTTCAGACGGAGACCCTGTTGAGATCAGATGAGGGACAATGTACTATTAGATGCTAGGATCTTCCTTGTGAATATTCCTTGCATGCAGGAAGAACTTGAGTCCTCAAGGATTGCGTAGGTGGACCTAAGGTTGACAGTAGGTATGATTTGGGCCAATTCACACATGTTATGTAATTGGACCCCAATAAAAATTGCGCAAGGAAATAGGGGATTGGAGGACTTGTGGCCTATATATTGAGGCCTATGTAGTCTATGATCTACGTCATCAGAGTACAGAGAGAGCAGGATAGCTTTTGAGCTGATTCTTTTTGAATGTTGTTGAGGATTTCCACTTGATTGATAATACAAAGATGGGGTTTTAGGTTGGTGCTTTCCCCAGGTTATATCTTCTGTGTTATGGTTGATTACTTCTCATTCTTAGTTATATCTGTTCATTCTTGATGTTTCTCAGGTTCAATTAAGCTTCCACTAAGTTTATGGTAGATGTAGATCTAGTATTATGCTTTAGTACAATGCATATATCAGTTGGATCTGCAGGTGAAATTTCTACATGATATCAGTGAGCTAGCTGATTTGTAGAGAAAATTCTACACTTTGACCATATCCAAATCCTTGATATCTTGGTTTCTCTTCCACCATGATAGGATTAGTAATCCCTTGGCCATTGATTTCGAGGCCTCCTCCTTCATAACCCATCTGAGCTAGCAGCTTAATACCAATGCCTTTAGTATGTTGTTCAATTTCTGCAAAAGATGCGCTATTAACATAAACAAAAGGATTTGAACTTGAGATGTTGATTATCTGCTTGGACTTGCCACCCATATTTTTTGCTTCAGATGCTGATGACGAGTTTGAAGATGACTCAAGCCATCCACTTTTACAAATAGGCATATGATGGGAATCATTGAGATGTTGGAAAAATGCACATGCGTCATTCTCCACATAAGGTCCATAACCTTTGTTTGAACCATGCCCATATATTGGCTTCACTTCGGAGTGTTATTTGTTGTAACTGGAGTGGAACTCTCACCAACTTGTTCCTCAAGCACTTATTGCAACTAAATTCGCATATGCCTCTTCTCCTCTTCAACTATTTCAAGCATTATTCTCAATTCAAGATTCTCCATTTGAGGAGACAAGTTAATATCCTCTAGCTCTTGGAGAGTCTCCATCTTGTTTCCCATTAATACAACTTGGTATGAACTTGGCTCTAATACCAATTGATCTGAAATTAGGAGGAAAAATTCCTCTTCCTAAAAAATGCTCATCCTCTGACGCTTTGCAAGTTAAAATGGGTCTTATGAAAACACAAGTTTTAAAGGTCTCTTCAAGGTTAATGAGTTAGTTTACATGTGAACTTCTAAATAATCACATATCATTATTTAACTCATAAAGGAATTCAAGAAGAGAAACAACACAAAATTTGGTTATGGAGTTCACCCCTCCTGGGCTACATCTCCGAGCCTGCTAACATAGCTAGAGCGCTCCATATATTTAGTGAAGAAGAGTACATAAAGTTTACCGACAATATGAGTGGTTAGTTTCCACTTCAAGGAAAATTCTTCTGCTAATAACTCTCACTCTAAAAAGCATGACAACCTACAGTCAGTCATGAAATAATCAACAAGAAAAGGGTTTTCCTACCAATAACTTGTACTCCATTTGAAAATGAGCATACATGTACGGAAATTCCACATTGAACTACAAAAAGAGATCTTTCCTCAATAAGAAATAGTGAGAAAATACAAACATGAGTTGTACCATACAAGTCACAACTACTATTGTAAACATCTATAGGCTATAAAAATCCTACAAGGTCCTCTCCGTGATCAAAAGCCTTCAATAATTACTCAAAATCACTGATTGATCATGGAACCCATGGAATCAAACCTGCAAAAAGTCTCTTCATATGTGCTCCAATCAGCAAAGATAGGTCTCTATTGGATCCAGAATGTCCAAAAACCCTATCTGGACCCTTCTTGAGCTCAAAAAGGCCAAAATCTCATCCTCTTATGGCTCTCTCAACATTTTGTTGTTATCTGTCCTCCAAATTGGATGAATCAGCTAACGGAGCAAAAAATCCACCTAATTTCTACTCGAAAGGCAACAATTTCGCCTGCCAAAGGTGAATTTTTTTTAATATTTTAAATGCCTAATGAGCCCCAAAATTGGGTAACTTATTGGGCTCATTGTGCCTAATTATTCTTCATCAATCCACCATTTGTCATAGTTTATGCATGTTTTTGAGTATATTTATGTTAATTGAACGAATGAGAATAGTCATTTGACCAAGAAGGCTAACACGTGGTTATTGCAGATTGTTGGACAACTTTTGGACCAAGGCCAAGTATTTATGAGCCAGATGACAGCCAAACACGAGGGAACAAGGGTAAGGATTCATAGGAAGAGTGTCTTCTACACTAAATGGCCCCTTCCTCAAATTCTCCACCATCAGCTCGGAGTTCAGCAGACCACCAAAAATGATTCCCAAGGGCAGCCGAGGAATTTTGTGAAAAGTGACTGATCACTGGCAGTTTGAGCAGCCGAGCCCCTTGAGTTAAGGAGGGCTGTTGGAGGCCCTCATAGTGTATGAGAAGGAAGGCTTCCAGCCTTCGTAGGTTACTTTTTGAACATTTGTATTTTTCACTCTACTGCTGCTCTGTTTTTTGTTCATTTGTGGAGCTTTTGCTGTAAACATTTCTGTGACATGGCTATTTTCTGAATAATGGAGATCAGTTTCATTTTTCTTTAGTTCTGAGCTTCTTCTTAGGAGCCTGTAGCTCTTGGGATTGGGCCCAACCCAAGTGCCAGGACCTCCTTTGTGTACTATTATATGTTTTTTGTTGCCTTTAATTAATTTCTGCTAGTAGGTTACAATCTTGTTTGGTTATTTAGTTCATTTTTGATGATTGAAATAGCTTTTCATGTTTCAAGTGATTTAACAGGTTGGTAACAGAAAATATCTTTGAAAAAGGCCATCAAGCAACCCTCGATCTCACCTCTCCCTCTTTGGGACCATGAGTTGATACCAAGGTGTCCTTGCTGCCATAAAAACATTGTTCTTGCTTCTTCATGCAATTTCTAGTGTTAGATTCTTAGTTGCAAAAGTTGTTACTAGTTGTGATTACATGCTTAGATTCATTTTTGCTTGGTTTCCATAGTTTTTTTACATGATTTGCTGCCAATAAGCTTCTGTTCATCATGCTTATGGTTTCTAGGTCAAATTAGGTCAAAATAGCTAGATCTTTGGTTTTCTTAGTCTTTGTTGGTTAGTTTTGGAAAATAACGTGCAGAGCACCTGTGATACCTCCTCCCCTACCCTTACCCCATCAATGCAACCTAATTCGTTCTCTAACTCAAATTCTTGCCTCTCATTTGCCACGTTTTCTTACTTTGCCCTAGTTCCTACATTCTTGCGCAACATTGCTTCTCCTATCTTCGAACCAACCCAATCGCCTTAACCACTCTTCATCCTCAATCACCAAGTCCTAGACCTCCTCACACACTTATCTCACCTCCATACCCACTTCTTCACCTTTCTTCCACCATCAACCATTCAAAATTTCCTTTTGGAACATCCTTTAGAAACATCCTGTAGAAGCTACAGTACATCCTGTAGAACCCCTGGAGACTTCCTGCAGAAGCTCACGAAAGAAGTTTCTTGAGATCCGATCACTGTGAAACTCTCTGGAAGGGTGCTAGGGACCCCTTAGGCCCTCTTTTCACCTTCCCAACCTACTGCAAATGCCTACTCCATTTCCTTTCGCCAATCCACCTCTGCACAGTCAAAAACAGTTAAAGCACATGCATAATAATTCTGCCAACTTACTCAAAAATAGAAAAAGATGTTTCTTTTCAGATTTCACTTCAGAAGTAGCTTAGACACATGCACTTAACCTTCCTAAGAATCAATGGCATCTTTTTCAGTAGCTCTCATCCTTTTTCTTGCATTAGTAGGGCTAGTTGGTAAAACTAGGGTTTGCTAGGGTTTGCATTTCCTTTCAGCTTTTTAGTTTCTTTCTGCAAGTAGGTTAGCCTCCTTTGAGTTAGCTTTCATCCATCAGTTAAAAGCTTCTTCTAAGAGCTCATAGAAGTTGGCTTAAGCTCCTAGCAGACTTGTGCCAGCTGATCAAGTGATAGCTGTGGCAAGAGCTAGTACTTATGCATATAGCACCGTTGCTTCCAAGTTTGTTACGAACTATCGGGTTGATAAAAGTAAAGAAGGGAGTCCCAGGAGTTGTAGCATTATTGCTGCAATACTGGAGCCCACCATCTTTTTGGCGCCGTTGCCAGGGAAGCATCAAAGTATTTGTGATTGCTGCTTTTCTTCTATTTTCTACTACAACCTTCTGTTAAGTAGTTTATTTCATTTCCATTCTGCAGTTTCATTTATGCAAAAGTAGATTAGACATTTCCTGCTTTCATTTCATTTCAGCAAGCATAGATTAGATATTTCCCGCTTTCATAGATTAGCATTTCCATTCTACAATTTCAATTTTGCAAGCGTAGATCAGCATTTCAATTCCGCAATCTCAATTCTGCAAATGTAGATTAGCATTTCAATTCCGCAATTTCAATTCTGCAAGCGTAGCTTAGCATTTCATTTCTGCAATTTCATTTCAGCAACATAGGTTATTCCTTTCCTGTTTTCATTTCAATTCCGCACTTTCATTTCAGCAAGATAGATTTTAATTAGTTGCAGTTCAATCTATTTCAGTTTTGCAGGTACAAACAGAAAAAGCAACCCAAAACATTTCATTTCATGCCTCGTAGGAATAGAGACAATACTGGAAAATTCTTACCCAACACCCCCACCACATCACTGAGTCACCCTTCTCTCTTCTTCGGTGGCAGTGATCTAGAAGAACCTATAGGTGAACCTCCGGAGATATACGAAGATCCTATAACAGAAGAAGAGTAAGAAAACATTCCTCTTGAGACCATGGCTGAACATAGAAACAATATAGGAGACGAGGAGAGAACAGAGGGTGCCTTTCCCATCCGAGAGACCAATGGGGACACAAAAATGAAAAACATAAGTCCCTCAGCCTTACCTCACTTCCATGGATTGACCACTAAAGACCCTCTGATACCTTCTTGTTTTGAGTTTGTTGTCCTTTGTCGAACTTATGACTATGCAGAAGATGAGCAAAAGTTGAAACTCTTTCCCTCTACCCTCAAGGATGCAGCCCTACACTGGTTCATGGGGTTACCTAGAAACAGTATCACAACTTGGGCTCAAATGCAGCAAGCCTTTAACAACAAATACCAGGACTACTGTAGGTCAAAGGAAACGAAGGGAGAAATCTTTCGGATGACCATGGGAAGTGATGAATATTTAGAAGACTATGAAGAGAGGTTCCAACTTAGTTATAAAAGGGCCAGGTGCACACTTGACCTTGAATCTCTGAAGCTGGTTCTACTCTGAGGAGTCCCTGAAAACCTTTTAGATACCCTCCATTTGCTAGCTGGTGAAGACATCTACCAACTACCTTATGAGGACATAAAGACTGTGATTAGAAACCACTCTAGGGCAGCCCGGAAAAGAGGTAGGGGGAATCCACTTTCAGCCAGTGCCACCTTCTCCAAACATGAGTTTACAAATCAAATGGAAGATCTTAAAAGTGAGATGAGACAGACCCTTGCCATGCAACTAGATACTTTCTGATTCCAACAGAAGAAAGAGGAAGCTGAGAGGGCTTTGGCCATCTTTTGTCCCAGATGCACAAGGAAGCATCCTACGAACGAGTGTCCCTTGCACTCGATAGAGGTATGTTTCGTCTATGAGGAAGACCATCCTATGAACCAATGCCCAACCTTGCTCGGATTTAAAGCCATGTACCAAGGGGCCGAGGGAGCCACTGAACCACTCTACTTCCTCAACCAAAGGAGGTCACATGGATCCAGACCTTACCAGCAGGGGATGCAGGGGACATCCCAAACTTATTACCACCCCAACCAATCCACTCATATACCTTCTTAGGGCCCCCCTACTCATCCTTCCTGGTCCGCACTTCCTCCTTGGTCTTATCCATCTCAATACCATACTCAACTCGCTACTCATTCGTTTCACTCTCATGTTCAGCCACAACCTCAGTGGAATGCACCTTAGCGGGGGTGGAGGCCCCAATACAACTCTCCTCCCGCTATTTTGCCTCCACCACCTACTCCACCTCAACCATTACCTCTTGCTCCTCCAAGATAACCCCAGATGCCTGCTCAACCGAACCCGAACCCCAATAACAGATAGACCCAACAAGTATATACTGGAGAGACAACATGCCCTACCTACGCTGTGGAGATTCAGGAGATCAACCTACGATCTGGGAAGGTCCTTCCAGATCGCCAACCTCCTCCGGAGGATGAGGAAGAGAAACAGGAAAGTGAACCCAAAGTCATTCCACCCTTTCCTGAGAGACTAATGGTAACCAGTTACCACACAACCAAACCCAGAGGAGACTTAACTTCTGGGAGAACTTAAACAGTTGTGTGTGAAAATACCACTTCTACAGGCCATAAAAGATGTACCAATCTACAACAAATTGATCAAGGAAAAGTGTTTCAGGCACCCAGGCAGGCGCAAGAGAGATACCCCAACTATCAATGTCATAGGATAGTTGTCCAATCTGAGGTTGGGACAAGTAATCTGTCCAAAATATTTGGACCCTGGAAGTCCTGTAGATTATGTCCACATCAATGGCACCATCATCCCCCACACCTTGATTGATCTAGGGGCTGCCATTAATGTGATGACCATGGACACTATGCTCAAACTTAACCTTCAGAGTTCCTTAAGAAAGACCTCGACAGTACTGCAGTTAGTAGACTGCTCCACTGTGACTCCCGAAGGGATTGTGGAAGATGTCCTAATCTTTGTTGATTCTTATGAGTACGCTGCGGACTTCTTGGTCCTTCAGCCAAAGGAAAAACTCAATGGATACCCCCTCATTTTGGGAAGGCCTTGGTTGGCCACTGCAGATGCTTACATCAGTTGTCGAGCAGGGAGCATGACCATCAAGAATGGGCCTATGTCCAAACAGCTAGTCCTATATCCTCCTTCCCAACATCTGTTAGAACATGATTTACCTCTCTGGTTGGAGGAGGGAGATGAGGATGAAGTCTACTCCACACCATTGTGCACAGTAGAAGCCACCAGGGGAGGTCCTCAAACTAAGGATGACCTAATTGAGAATATGATTCAAATCCACCTCCCAGTGTGCTGCCATTAGAGGAGCTAGTGGAGGGTACCCAAGCTAGCGCTCTAGTGGACTTCTGTGTGGCTGATCCGACCTCTCCCAAAGTTAAGAATGTGGAATTTGGCACTGAAAGAACCTTAAAGATCAGCTCATCCCTATCTTCCTCTCAAGATAAGGAGCTGTGTAGCTTATTGAACCACCATTTGGATGCTTTCACTTGGAGCTATAAGGAGATAAAAGGAGTCCATCCTTTGGTCTGTACCCATCACATCTACATCAAAGAGGATTGCAAACCAGTCAGGCAGCCTTAAAGGAGAATGAATCCAACCCTTAAGGACATTTTCAAAGAAGAATTGCAAAAGTTGTTGGATGTGGGATTCATCTACCCCATCTCTGATAGTGAGTGGGTCTCTCCTCTAGTACTTGTGCCCAAGAAAAATGGAAAGTGGAGAATCTGTGTATATTACCGAGAACTTAACAAATCCACCAAGAAGGACCATTTCCCTTTGCCTTTCATAGATCAAGTGTTAGATGGACTGGCAGGGAAGAAGTCCCTCTCTTTCCTAGATAGGTTCAACGGGTATAATCAGATCCAAATCAGCCTGGAGGACCAAGATAAGACCACCTTCACTTGTCCATGGGGTACCTTTGCCTACCAGGTCCTTCCCTTTGGGCTATGCGACGCTCCTACCACTTTCCAGAGAGCAGTACTGAGCATATTCATGGAGTTGGTTCATGATTCGGTAGAAATCTATATGGATGACTTTACTCCTTATGGGTCCAACTTCCAAGAAGCGTTGGTTAACCTAGGAAAAGTTTTAACCAAGTGTATTGAGATGAACCTGTCCCTCAGTCCCGAAAAATGTGAATTCCTGATGACTAAAGGGACCGTGCTAGGTCATACAATTTCTCAGCAAGGATTACAAGTGGATCCCAACAAAATTGCTATCATCCAAAAGGTTCCACCTCCTCAAAAGGTAAGAGATGTTCAGAGTTTCCTAGGCTTAGTAGGATATTATAGAAGATTCATTAAAGATTTCAGTAAGCTAGCCTCACCATTGTTTGGTATTTTGGGGAAAGATGTTGAGTTTATATGGACTGACAACTGTCAAGAGGCTCTGGATGAGTTGAAAGATAAGCTAGTAACCGCCCCAATCTTGAGAGGTCCAAACTGGGCCCTACCTTTCCACATCCACACTGATGCCTCGAACAAAGCCATAGGGGCAGCCTTAGGACAAGTTGAAGAGAAACTACCATATGCCATATACTTTGTCAACAAAAACCTGTCCAAGGCAGAGTTGAACTATACTGTAACTGAGAAAGAGTTCCTAGCTGTAGTCCATTCCCTAAACAAGTTCAGACACTACATCACTAGTTATCAAACATTTGTGCACACTGATCATGCTGCAATTAGGTATTTAATGAATAAACCTGATGTAAATGCTCGTATCATTAGATGGTTACTTTTGTTGCAGCAATTTGATTTGACCATTGTTGACAAGTCAGGTAAGGAAAATGTTGTTGCTAACTTTCTATTTAGACTAGATTTGCCTGCAGGTGAAGACGGGATGGTAGATGATCAAATGCCAGATGAACACCTGTTTTCTATTTCAGTACTCTCGCCTTGGTTTGCTGATATAGAAAATTACTTGGTTTCAACACAATTCCCTCCGCACCTATCCTCAAAGGAGAAGAGAAAAATTGTGAGGAAAAGTGCCCCATTCACTTGGATTAGGGGCAACCTGTTTAAACTTGGCCCATATCAGATCTTGAGGCATTGTGTTAGGGAGGAGGAAGTTTTTGACATCCTCTTAACCTGTCATGATGGGCTGTGTGGAGGCCACTTTGCAGCAAAAAGGACTGCCTTCAAAATTCTACAGGCAGGCTACTATTGGCCCACTCTTCATCAAGATGTCAGAAGATACATCAGCTAATGTGACTGATGTCAGAGGATGGGGAAACCAACTCCGAGGGATGAAATGCCCCTCCAACCTCAAGTGACTTTTGAGCCATTTGAGAAGTGGGGCATGAACTTTGTGGGTCTTATCAACCCTCCTTCAAAACAAAATTCTTACATCATTGTGTGCACAGACTACTTGACAAAGTGGACAAAAACAAAGGCAATCAAGGAAGCGATAAAAGAGAAAGTGGTTGAGTTTTTGAAGGAAAATATCTTCTACAAGTTTGGCTACCCAATGGAATTAGTCACAGATCAAGGAAGTTAGTTTACCTCTAATCTGATTGAAGACCTTCTCTCTCATCACAAGATTAAGCATAGGACTTCCACCCCTTATCATCCGCAAGAAAATGGGTAGGTGGAAGTCACTAACAGAGCTTTGGAAGAGATTTTGACTAAAGTGATGAGAAACAGCAGAAAGGATTGGGCAGATTTCTTGGTTGAGGCCACGTAGGCCTACAACATCACTTGGAAAACTACAACAGGTTTCACACCTTATGAGCTGGTCTACAGGAAGAAGGCTTGGCTGTCCATAGAATTCGAGTACAACACATTGACGTTGGTAGCTCAGCTGGACCTAGACCTCAGCCATGCACAATAGGAAATATTACTACAGCTGAATGGATTGGATGAACAGAGAATGCAAGCCCTCCTCCACTTAGAAGTGGTCCAACTCTAGAGAAATATATGGCATGACCGACACCTTAACGAAAAGCAATTTCAGTGAGGATATTGGGCGTTGTTATATGACTCAAGATACAAGGATTTCAAAGGGAAGTTGAGGACAAGGTGGCTAGGACCATACACAGTGGAGAAATAAAACGACAATGGTTCAGTTCTCATCAAGACCATTGATGAAGAAGCCATCCCCATGCTCGTCAATGGGCATCGAATGAAAATCTACAGGAAACCCCTTTCTAGGTAGGAGTTCATTGAAACTTTGGACAAATCAGTGCTGGTAGTGGAGTAGGGCCTTGTCTCTACTCCACCCACACCTTGATCATTAAAAGAAAAAAAAGATCCTTGGGTGAAAACCTCTTAGAGGCGCCCGGGGTAGACAGTGAGGGTGAAAACCTCCTGGAGGCACCCCAACTGTCTCTTCAAAAAAAAAAAAAAAAAGAGAAAAACAAGGAATAGACCTAACTTTTGTTGAATAATTGTAGGTTGCAGGGAAGACATTGCAGGTTAGGAGGGTCATTCAAAACAAGGACAGAGGTTAGCCTCAGGCTGCAAGAACCCCTCACAAGAACTTCCTCCATGACCACTCCCCTTTCCTAAGATTTGATCACATTCGGGTCAAGATTTCACCTTCTATAGGAAGTTCTGTAGCTTCTACAGGAAGTTCTATATCTTCTAGAGGAAGTTCTTGTAGACCCTTCAGACAGACCAAAATTGATCTTGGGAGAGAATCTGAAGGTTGGAATTTGCCTGTTAGGTCTTCAAGCATCCCTGCTTCCATCCATCACCACATGTCACCCTGTTTTATCTCTTTACACCTCCGCTGCACCCATCTTGTTATTTGTTCCTGCACAGTAACACAAAAAACCCTGTTTTCTTCATACTGCGAGCAAGAATTTTTAGTAACAAATAAAGCAGTAGTGTCTCGCTCACCCTACCTGTCAATCTCCATCTGGACTCCTCATCAGCCAAATCCCTCGTTAGCAGTATAGCCCTTCTCATTTAGCTTGCATCCCAAGAGGAGAAGCAGCTACAGGACATCCTACAAGACATCCTACAAGAATCATGTAGCAGCTGATCCCTCTGGAAGACATACTCTGGAGACAGGGAGAACCAAAAATGACAGAGGAAACATGCAAAGGGTTCATCTTGAACGTGAAAATATCGTCAGCAGCCGAAGCCAAGCCAAACCTGTGCATGCAGCATCAGCAAACAAAGGAATGGGTTCCAAAACCCATGCATGCAGCATCAACGAATGAAGGAATGGGTTCAAACACCCATGCACGAAGCAGTAGCAAACGGAGGAGTGGTTCTAAGACCCGAAGTCTGCATAACGCGGCCGTGACCACACAGGTAAGTGCCTAAACTCATTCGTCAGTTAGCTGCATGCCTAAGGAAATGGTTCAGATTGAATGGAATTAGTGGCCAGTCAATTGGCCACCCTCAGCCAGTTACATCGCCTTGTGAGATCCGAACGAGCCCAGTTACATTCAAAATCACCGATGAGATGTGCAACCAACATGTGTGGACTGTCCATTCAAGGAAAAATCGTCGGGACTAGTAGTGGTGGCGGCGGTTAACGGCAGAGGAGCGATGATGGCGGTCAAAAATACGCAGAGAAATTATCGCTGTGATGTCGGATCAACGGTCCGGTCCAACCACCTCATTCCCTCACCACGAATCACGCCGATGTTAAAAGATGCTACCCTGAAACTCACACCACCTTCTGTTCATCTTGCACCTGCAACATCCTTGACTGGAGTATGCGTCCTCTGCTTCCAAAAACTATTAACCAGTTGTCCTCCACTGGATTTTCTACTTGTTTTCGAAAATCTCCCGCGTATTGGTCTCGCTCAGAGGTGCAGTGATATTCTATAGGAACCGTGGGGTCTTCTACAGGAAGAGTCCTACAGGAAATACTGAACAACTTTCTGGAGCAGGGAAGCCTGGGATTTTTCTTTGTCGAATTAGGAGCTCCAAACGAGGTAGGATCGAAAAACTCTTCTATGCATGGTATGTTTTGAAAAGGTGGTGAATTGAATGGCATCGGATTAGGGAATCAGAGGAAAAAAATCTGCCTGTGAATCGAAAAAACGTTTGCCTGTGTATTGCACTAGGTTTCCCAGTTGTTTCTACATCAAGATTCTCCTCCATGTTTCCTATTTTTTTTTTAAATTCTCCTGTAGGGGAGATATATGCAGCTGTGGGGGCCAGCCTATGTATGAAAATTTTAAATTTGCATATCTGTATGTGTGTTGAGAAGAAAACTTGATCTTTGTACTCTATCTGTAGAAACAAAATTCTTCCTTTCATAAACAAATAGCTGAGTCTTGGGTAACAATAGTCTTGAAACCAGGGAATTGTTGCTAATTGATATTGAACAGCCGAGGAATTCTCCCTTGAGTCTAGGGGGAAACCATAAACAACATTCCCTTTTCTGACCAAAGCATAGAAAAGAGCACTCTCACCATGCCAGGGGGATTCATAAGGAAAGAACCCTCGGACTCCAGCAAATTGCATGAGCACCCTGAGGTGGTGAACCTTTCACACGAGTCAATTGGATGTCATTCTTTGACAAAATTTAGGGTCATGACGAGGAGATAGCTAAGGAATTTTTAATGTCCCTGAGACCTCAATCAAAGACACAGGCCATAATTAGTTTTAGGGGTTTGACCCTAGAACTTACCCCTAAGCTCATCAGTCGAGTTACCAGTCTACCGTTAGGGCTCCCTTGGAGCAAAGAAGAGAGGTCATTGGGCCAAGCTGCCAAGAAAACATTCTTTTTGCCCGAGGAACATCCTGTAGAAGACAAAAACGGGGTGAGGAGAACTAGCTTGCCTCCTCTCTGGAGTGAAGTCAGTTTCCAAATCATGAAATACATTACCTGTGAAGGAAGATTTAGCATCGTCTATGGTTATCATTTCAGTTTGTTGCGTGAACTAAGACATGGAATTGATTTACCTCCAGCAATGAAACTGAGCATTCCCTATTTTCTTCTTCAATCACTGATTGAATGTGGTACAAAATTGAATGAAGGGATCCCAGATCAGTTGGCCCCTCATGGGTTCATCAAACTATTAGTGGAAGATGCCCTGCACACCTACATTGTCCCCATATCTTGTGAAATCTTCCAAAACATGTCTAGGGATGACAATATTAGAATTTTGGCTGAAAATATCACCCCATCCAGCAGTGAGGAAGGAGAATGCACTGAAGAAGGTGAGAAAACCAACGATGGAGGAACGCAGGACATTCAAGCACAGCAAGAACAGAAAGAAAAAGGAGAAATGGGCCAGATTGTTGAGCCTAAAATAGAGGCGCAAACAATAGCACAAACACCACGGGAAAAGACTATGCAGAGTAGAGTAGGGAGGGCTAAAAACCCCCAAATGAAGGTTGTCACAGCCAAAGCAGACACACAGAAACTAAAGGAAAAGACACATCCTGAAATAGCAGCAACACAGAATGAAACAGTTAACACAGGGGCTTCTACAGGAAGCAAGGAAAAGGAACAACAAGAGGAGAAATCACCCGAGATATTGGAAAGCGAGGCAGCAGCTGTGCTTGTTTCCTTAAGCACACCTCCAAAACAAAAAGGGAAGGGAAAAAGGCAAATCTCCATATACTTTAAAGCAAGGAGGAGCACACGGATCAAAGCGGGCAGACCCCAACGTCAATCAAAAGCGCCAATTGTCATTAAGGACACAACACCTAAACCAAAAGAAGAATCTCCTTCAAAGATATCCGTCACCTATGAACGAGGAAGCCCAAAAGCCTCCACCTGGAGAGAGAGAATTAAGATGATGGACTCAAAAACAGTGCTACAGGAAGCTGAGAAATCTCTACAGGAAACTCTAGCTCAGCTAAGGGAGACCGAGAAACTGGAGGAAAAGGTGGCCAAACACTCACAGGCAGAAGAAAAGACAGAGGAAATATTGGAACCAAGCCCTCAGCCTAGCTTGGGCTCATAATATAACCTGTTAGAAGCCAGGAAGATAATTCCCCAGAAATTTGCGATGCCACTTTTCTTTGCACTGGAAGAAGAAAGGATTAGGACTCACACTTGGATGAGGATTGCTAAGTCCAAGGGTGTGGCAGACATAGGCCACCTGGAAGAACAACTCAAGGAATCAAGAAAAGAATTGGCCATGGTAAGGCATGTGGAGAGCAGTCAAAGGGCCAAACTACAGGAAGAGAATGAGTTGCTGAAACAGCAGCTGCAGCTCTAGGGAAGTCATAGGGAAGATAGGCCCCCCATCTTGGGAGAACAACAGCAACAGGAAAGGCCTCCAGTAGACAAAGAAACCTCTGATGAACAGTAGAGAGAGGACAGACTGCAGGCTGAGGTTGAGGTCCTAACAAAGCAGCTACAAGAAAAAGAGTTATAGGCAGCAGAGGAAATATAGTTTCTAAAACAACAGGTACAAGAGAAGGAGGCCCAACTGGCCTGCATGGCCAGCTGGGTAGTAGAAGCCTTGCAGTGTAGGCAACCTGCCAAGTCATATGCCTTATATCTTAAGGATCAATGGTTGCAGTTCCAGATTAACACCTTGGCCCAAAGGGGCACCATTCCATTTCAAAATTACCATCAATTCATGGCTTTGTGTGATAGTAGCTCAGCAGAGGATAAAGCCAAATTATCAAAATTCTATTTACACAACTTGGCCCTTCCTAACATGAATCTGTGGGACCCCAACGCTGTAGTGGGAGATGTGCAACTTATGGCCATGGCCTCTTGGTTAAATCATGAGGAAAAAAGGGCAGTAGAGATTCAAAATCTCATGAACAGGGAGCTAAGTGAGCCACTCATGATCAGAGCAGAGCCGGAGGATCCCTCAGCCTTCATATATGCCCACCAGCACCTGGCCAATAACCCTCAGGTTCTGCCAGATTACATTGAACGACAAGCTCAAGCCATTGCTCATTTTAAGGACATGGAAAGACTGTTGAGGGATAACTGCATTCATGCTTACACAAGGAGGTGGAACACACTGTCCCACAGTCTAAAAATAAGATAATATCACTCCCCAACAAGGATGAGGGAGGCCTTGGCAAGAGTACCCCTCTATAAACAATCAATGCAAAATCTACAGGCCAACTGGATCGACCTAAATTTCTGTCCTCCCTTGCTTTTAGGACTGCTATAAGGAGTCAAAGAGGAAGAGGAACACAGGCAGTGGGAGGAAGTAGAAATAAAAGCAGGATTTCATGACCAAGAAGAAGACATCACCTCGGAAGACTGGGATGTGAGAGAGGCAGTCAAAGCAATCAAAGATGATGAGTTGGATTAGTTGCTCAGAGGATGAGCAACCCATTTATCAGGGGGGTGATGATGATCCCCAAAATTGGGTAACTTATTGGGCCCATTTTGCCTAATTGTTCTCTGTTAATCCACCATTCTTCATAGTTAATGCATGCTTTTGAGTATATTTATGTTAATTGAATGAATGAGAGTAGTCACTTGACCATGAATTCTAATATGTGGTTATTGCAGATTTTTGGACAACTTTTGGACCAAGGCCAAGCATTTATGAGCTAGTTGACAGCCAAACACGAGGGAACAAGGCTGAGGATTCGTAGAAAGGGTGTCTCCTACACTAAATGGCCCCTTTCTTGAAATCTCCACCATCAACTCAGAGTTCAACGAGCCACCAAAGATGATTCCCAAGGGCAGCCATGCAGCTTTTTGTAAAGTGAATGATTACTTACAGTTTGAGCAGCAGAGCCCCTTGAGTTAAGGAGGGTTTTTGGAGGTCCTCATAGTGTATAAGAAGGAAGGCTTCCAGCCTTCGTAGTTTACTTTTGGAACATTTGTATTTTGCACTCTAGTGCTGCGCTGTTTTTCAGCTCATTTTGGAGCTTTTGCTGTAAACATTTTTGTAACATGGTTATTTTCTGAATAATGGAGATCAGTTTCATTTTGCTTCAGCTCTGAGCTTCTTCTTAGGAGCCTATAGCTCTTGGGGTTGGGCCCAACCCAAGTGCCAGGACCTCCTCTGTGTACTGATATATTTTTTCGCTGCCTTCAAATAATTTCTGCTAGTAGGTTACAATCTTGCTTGGTTACTTAGTCCATTTTTTATGATTGAATTAGTTGTTCATGTTTCAGGGTGATTTAATATGTTGGTAATAGAAAATATCTTCGAAAAGGGCCATCAAGCAACCCTTGATCTCACCTCTCCCTCCTTGGGACCATGAGCTGAGACCAAGGTGTCCTTGCTGCCATAAAAACATTGTTCTTGCTTCTTCATGCAATTGCTAGTGTTAGATTCTTAGTTGCAAAAGTTGGTACCAGTTGTGATTACATGCTTAGATCCATTCTTGCTTGGTTTTCATAGTTGTCTCACATGATTTTCTGCCAATAAACTTCTGTCCATCATGATTTCTGGTATTTAGGTCAAATTAGGTTAAAGTAGCTAGATCTTTGGTTTTCCTAGTCTTTGTTTGATCAGTTTGAAAAATAACGTGTAGAGCACCTGGGATACCTCCTCGCCTACCCTTACCCCATCAATACAACCTGCTTCATCCTCTAACTCAGATTCTTGCCTTTCATTTGCCACATTTTCTCACTTTGCCCTAATTCCTACATTCTTGTGCAACAATGCTTCTCCTATCTTTGAACAAGCCCAATCGCCTTAATTACTCTTCAGCCTCATTCACCAAGCACTAGACCTCTTCACACCCTTATCTAACTTCCATGCCCACTTCTCCACCTTTCTTCCACCATCAACCCTCCAAAATTCCCTTTCGGAACATCCTGTAGAACCCCTGCAGACTTCCTATAGAAGCTCACGAAAGAGGTTTCTTGAGATCCGATCACTGTGAAACTCTCTGGAAGGGTGCTAGGGACCCCTTAGGCCATCTTCTCACCTTCCCAACCTCTTGCAAGTGCCCATTCCATTTCCTCTCGCCAATAAACCTCTGTGCAGTTAACAACACTTAAAGCACATGCATAATAACTCTGCCAACTTACTCAAAAATACAAAAAGATGTTTTCGCCAGATTTTACTGCAGAAGTAGCTTAGTCACATGCATTTCACCTTTCTAAAAGTCAATGACATCCATTTCCACTGCTTTCATCTCTTTTCTTGCACCGGTAGGATTAGTCAGTAGAACTAGGGTTTGCTAGGGTTTGCATTTCCTTTCAGCTTTCCACTCCTTTCTGCAAGTAGATTAGCCTCCTTTGAGTTAGCTTTTGTCCATCACAGTTAAAAGCTTCTTTTAAGAGCTCATAGAAGTTTTCTTAAACTCCTAGCGGACTTGTGCGAGCTGATCTAGTGACAGCCTACGACAAGAGCTAGTACTTGTGCATATAGCAACGTTGCTTCCAAGTTTGTTACAAACTACTGGGTTGATAAAAGTAAAGAAGGGAGTCCTAGGAGTTGCAGCATTATTGCTGCAATACTGGAGCCCACCACATATCTTGGTGGAATTTGAGGTATATTTTTCAAATTTGGATATGAGTACACTAGAAATATTGATCTATAAATGGCTTCATTGGAAATACTCCTACACTTGACAACTTTTTTTCCTTTCCAAAATAGAGTAGGATAATAAAAAAATAAAATCAAGCTTGGTGATGTTTTTGAGTTTTTGTTTTGACGTTTGATTTTATTCATTTCTTGGAAATTTTCATTTGGTGGTGTGGTAAGAGCTACCTTGTTAACTAGCTATTGGCAGGAAGATGTACAATAGAAGGAATGCTTATGAAAGAGGAAAAGTAGAGTCTTGGAATCTAGTAATTTGATATATGAGGTCAATTCTACTCACTTTAGTTTTCAAATTGTAGATTTGAAATGAATAAATAATTACAATATTCTTGAGTATGTTTTTTTCTCGCTCCTTGTTGCAACTTAGAAGATCAAAAAAGAAAATTGGAGAAGTTAGCTTTCTAATATCTAATTTGTCATAAGATTCATAGATGTTAAAGATTAAAAAAAAAAGCATGACTAAGAGATCCAAATTTACTATTAATTCTAAAAAAATTACTTAAATTTTGATCTCCAACTCAAATAAATTTATCTTGAAATGGCTTTAAAAAATAAAATTGTTTTTTATTAAAAAAACTTAATTAAATTTTTATAAAAAAATCTAAAATAATTTATTTTTCTTTATTATTAAAAAAATAATTAAAATATATATATATATATAATAAAAAATAAAAAATCATATAAAAAACTTCACCACCCATTACATATAAACAAAATAATATATTAAATAAATAACTAAAATAACAACATAGAACATTTAAAACAAAAGATTGAAAATAAAACAAATAAAAACAAAATACGAAAAGAAATAAAATGAAACAAAACACAAATCCTAAAAACAAAATGAAACACGAATAAAAGAACAAATGATAATAAACAAAACAAACATTCATAAAAACCAACGAACGCAACAATGAACAAAACATAAAATAAAGCAAGGGCCGAAGACGGCTTGTTGCAACGCGGGAAAACACAAAGATGGTGAATTGTGCAGGTTAAATTGCAGTCTCGGGCTTCGACCTTGAATGTACCTGCACGTAAAAATATCCCATGGGTCACATCTTGTCGAGCTCTACGCTCTAGTCAAAACCACGATTTCTATAGCGATAGCTCAACGAATCAACGTTGTTAAACACTTACGTGTGGAACAATTCACCTTAAATAAATATCTACAGATGGCGATTCACTTGTGACATGTGGTACAATAGCTCAACAAAACAATGTTGGTAAACATCAATGTATCTTGTTTGTTGGATCTTTTAGGTGACTTGACTACAACTCATTTATTCATATCTACTAAGATATACGTAGGAATCTTGCATCTCATTGAAATTAATGGAGAGTAGTCTTGTGTTGGTTAATCACATTCATTAATGGCCACTAATCCAACCATTTATTTCTATGTTTGACATTATCCAAATTTATTCACAAATAAGAATTATGTCATGATGCAGACATGAATGTAGACTACATAATTTCAAGCACTTATAGTAGTGTTCCAATAAATCAAGGTTTAGTTTTAGAGTTCAACAACAATAGCATTAGTTCCAGCAATAAAAAAGCACCAAGTTTTTAGTTTCATATATCATCCTCCATTCCTACAACAAAGAGAAAATAAGAAGCATATCTAATTCTTTCACTTCACCTGACCCAGCAGCAACAACCAAGATCTCTCAAATGCATAGCTTATCGACTTTTCAAGTAGGTGAAGGTTTGTTGTTTTCTAATATTTAATCAATAATTCCTTGAATGCAAAAAGACATGTATTTGGAAAACTTCCCATGTGACATTACATTCTTCATTCCCCAAGGTAAAAAGGCACCTTCATTTCTGGGGTGGTATTAAATACCATTTGTTAATTCCACATTCCATAACCTCATATATTGTTGACCAACATGTTTCTCCCAACTTAATGTTGTTGTTATTTAGTTCAAAGTTTGATATGTTTTGAAAAGATTTCGATTATGAAAAAAGATTGCTTGATATGTATATGAATAGATATTCATTTAAAATCATTTTTCAAGTATTCATTGTTATAGCAATAAGAAGAGTAAAAGAAAAGTGTTGCCATACAAAAACCAACACTTGCAACGCTCGTGGTTGCCACACAAGAACCAACCACAAGAGATACTGCTTAGATATATTCCAAAGAAAGAAGACTCCACATTAGCAGGCTCTTGAGAAAAAGAAATGTTTGAATAAACCTTTGCAAGTCTTGAAGAAGTATCTCAAAGTCACAAAATGACTTAATATTTCACTCCTCAAGGCTACAGAAAATGATATGACTTAAATCATTGAGAGTCAATGCAAATTTAAATAAGGACATGCAACATCTTCAGTTGGTGGAAAATGTTGGCTCTCCAAAATGTCATCCTCTTCACTCTCTTTTCTTTTACTTTCCTTCAATTTTTACCATATTTTGCAACTCCATAACCTTACATTAGGACCATTTTCATAATCATTCATGGGTTTAGACATTGTTTACCAAGAATTTGTTTTAGTATTTTGAATGAATTTATGGTTAAATATTAGAAAAATAACATTTATTCACTTACATCTAAAAGTTGGATGAGCTTTGTGATGTTTATAGGAATATTTGAAGATTCCAACAAAGTCATATTCAACCACTATGCCTCAAATTTGAATTCCCTCTTCAAACTCTTGAAGATTTGAGATCAATATTCAAGCACATTTCATAGAGACGAATCATGAAAGTTTTGATAAGATTTCCTATTAAATATTTTAGAAATTTGTGAGAGGATATGCAGAGATATTACTTGCTAGATGTTAACACATGGTTGTAACCACATGAGATATGTGGATCTAGGAGAGATATGTGGAACTTGGAGAGATTTGTGGATTTGCGTTTATTGATGAGTTATCTTAATTTTTGTACAAATAGGAGTGTTTTATCCATTGAGAGAGGAGGAAGGGAGAAATTTAGAATTTGTAAGCATAATACTTGAAAAAATATCTTTGTAGCTATGTTTCTCTAAGCCTATTTCAGTTAATATATGATGATATTCTATTTTTCAACTTCTAGTGTGCTTGTTGAAGCATTGGAGGGCCCCCTTTTGTCAATCATGTTCACTCTTTCCTTTGTTTTTTTATAGATGTAGACTTCAATGGTTTTCATAGACTAGATTTTAATCACTTTCATATATTAGACTTACGTGCTTTCCCAGAATAAGTTTACATGTTTTCCTAGAATAAGTTTATATGTTTTCATAGAAATAGATTCAAAATGCTTTCTAGATTAAATTTACAAGCTTTCTAGATTAAATATTTTCATGATTTCATAGATTAAGATTCCATGCTTTCATAGATTAAGTTTTCTTCATAGATTATATTTACCTTCTTTCATAGATTAAATTTGTTATGCTTTCCTAGATTCATTTCCATTGCTTTCTTAGATTAATATTTCTATTGCTTTCCTTGTTTACATTTCCATTAATTTCTTAGATTAAAATATCCTTTCATGGAAATTTGCATTTAATAGAATTAGAAACTAAATCCTTGCATACATTTTATAATACAATTTATAAGATTACAAACTTGGATTGAAAATACATACTTGGATTGAAAATTTAATGTAACAGAATTTAAAGAACAATTAAATTGACCAACACAATGTAGCTTCAATTTTTTCGATGTGGCTCTTCATATAAGTATGTAGAGTGGGTAATCATTGGATGTGGAATTTAATTTTTCATTCAATGGGTGCCTACACTATTGAAAAGTGTAGCAAGAAATTCTCAATTTTATTTTACCTTGATTAAATTGAGAAAATTTGAATTTCCACATCAGCAGACAACTTGGATGATGTTAACTTGTGTGACATGGCTTTTGTCAAAAAATTTACTCAGTAAATTCGAGTTGGAGGAGTTAGAGTTCAGTTTAGCATGTGTGATTTCTAATTTGTAGCAATCAAGGTCAGTTATCTCACGTTGTTTTCAATTAAATTAGTTCCAACTTTTGGAGGAACTAGTGGAAGGTCAGTTAAGCAGTGGGACTTCAGTCAAACTCAGTGATCATCTGAATAACTAATTAATCAACCCAAAATATCAAGTGCATGCATATAATTTGAGTTACCCAGTTGAGGTGGAGATTCCAAGGTAGTGTAACATCAGTTGTAGACTAGTCTTAAGTGTACAAGTGTTGCATGCAGACAGAGGATCGGCCTAAAGGAATTGCGCAATCAATTTGAGGAATTTCCTAAATAATAAGGGCCTAATTTCTCAAGGAACAATGCAAGGAAATAAGAGCTCAATCAGAGGAAAAATTTGACTAAGTCTAGGGTAGTGTAACATCAGTTGTAGACTAGTCTTAAGTGTACAAGTGTTGCATGCAGACAGAGGATCGGTCTAAAGGAATTGCGCAATCAATTTGAGGAATTTCCTAAATAATAAGGGCCTAATTTCTCAAGGAACAATGCAAGGAAATAAGAGCTCAATCAGAGGAAAAATTTGACTAAGTCTAGGGTAGTGTAACATCAGTTGTAGACTAGTCTTAAGTGTACAAGTGTTGCATGTAAACAGAGGATCGGCCTAAAGGAATTGCGCAATCAATTTGAGGAATTTCCTAAATAATAAGGGCCTAATTTCTCAAGGAACAATGCAAGGAAATAAGAGCTCAATCAGAGGAAAAATTTGACTAAGTCTAGGTCAGATCCTTTCAGTGAGTAGAGAGATAGGTTCTGCACTTGCAGGGTGTGCTCAGTTGAGAAAAGAAATTGTAATACATCTCTTTATTCTTATGATTTAATGCAAGCAAGAATTGGGGTTTTTAGTAGTTTTCTTTCCCCGGAAAAAATACTTATTGCATGTGTGTTATTTCTTATTGCATATCATAAATTTTTTTCTAGATTGTGAATTAATGACTGCAAAGTAGTAGAGTAGGTTAGTGTCTTGTGATTTTGATTAAAAATTAACGAGAAGTTACAAATCTATTATGTAATTTCTACATGGTATCATAGTAGGATTCACATTAGAGCAGGAATTCAAAGTTGTTTCTTCGGAGGTTCACTTTTGGAGCTCAGTGCAATAAGATTTCTTCAAAGCTGAGAAGTTGGCCTTCAATGGAATAAGGCTAGAGTATGCCTTGGAAGGAACCTCTAATTTTGTTGCATGGAAGGATCACATGGAGGTGTGATTGGATTATAATGGATTTCTATACATCAAGTCAAATGTTGCAAAAACACAAGCATTTGATGCTCATAACCTTGCTCAGTGGAAGAAAGAGGTAGCCAAGGAGAGGAAAGTAATCTTGGAAGGAGTATGGCATCACATTGTCTCAAATCTCCATGGAAAGACACTTCATTCACAATGTGGAAAGCATTGACAGAATTGTTAAAAAATAATAGTGACCACATGAAGTTGGCGCTTAAGGATAAACTTCGAAGTATCAAGATTCAAAAGAATGACACAATTCTGTAGTATCTGAGTAAGTTTACGCAATGTCGCAATGAACTTGGTGGGGTCATTGTTGTTGTCCGTGAAGAAGAATTAGTAAGCCTAGCCCTTCTAGGCCTTCCCAAGAGTTGGCATATCTATCAAGATTCAGTGAATGGGAGGGAAACATTGTCGAATTGGGAATGATTATGGCCTAATTTGGTACAAGAGTAAATAAGGTGGAATATCATAGATGGGACGTCATCCAAGGACAAGGATAAAGAAAAATTTTCTTTGGTTGGAAAGGGAAACAAGGGGAAAGGTAAGAAATCTCAATCCAAGCCAGAATCAGTCAAGGGGGTAAGGAGAAATATTTTGTCCAAAATTAAATGCTTCTATTGTCATGAATTTGGCCTATGCCACGGAGTGTCCACATAAGAAGGCAAGCAAGAATACCTTAGGAATGGTAATAGATAAAGCCTTGGCTTCATAGTTTGATATTGACTTTACCCTCATTGCATGCATGGCCTGCATAGTGATGGGGAGTGAGTGGTACTTAGACTCAGGTGCATCGTTCAACACAATAGGGTGTAGAGATTGTTTTAGTGACCTAGAATAAAAACATGTGCAAATGCACATCGAGATGGGGGACGATGGAAGGTATAGCATGAACGAGATTGGTACAGTCACCTTTCAGAGGGAGTCGGGCTCCCCCCTCAGGCTCAAGGATGTCATGTTCATTTTGGGCCTAAAGAAAAATCATGTCTCTATTTCTTTTTTGGAATACCATGGTTATAATGTGATCTTCAGCAAAGGAAAGTCATTTCTGAGACACATAGCCATGGGATAGAGGTGAAGTAGATCAGGGTGCATGTGAAGAACCTATATAAGCTAGATGTGGAAGACTATGTTGCATTAAGCACAAAAGTAGAGAAGATACAGAGTTGTGATGTCGGTGAACTTTAGCGCAAAATACTTGGCCATTTGCATCATAGTGCCCTAAAGATCATGTAGCATATAACCACAAGCCTCCCCAAAGGAAAACTTGAGCAGTAGGATGTATGCAAAGGATATACTTTGGGAAAGTACACAAAATCCACATTCCATGATCAGGACAACAAAGTGCATGTAGTCCTTGAAAAGATCCACTCTAATGTCTGTGGACCTTTCTCGACAGCCTCCAATGCTAGGCACAAATATTTTGTCATTTTTATTGATTACTTCTCATGGAAGTGTTGGATATTCTTTATGTGGAAGAAATATGAGACATTCTCCAAGTTCGTAGAATTTAATGCACTGGTTGAGAAATAAACTAATGAGAAGGTGGAGGCTCTCAGGAGCGATAATGGAGGTGAGTACGTGTCAAATGGATTTAAAAAATTATTTGCAAAAGAAGGCATTCGATGAGAGTTGACAACACCCTAGAACCCACAATAGAATTGGGTGGCTGAGAGAAAGAACCATAGCATTGTGGGAGTTGAAAGGGCGATGTTGCATGACCAAGGCCTGCCTCTGCATTTCTGGGTTGAGGTGTGCAACACAACAGACTATTTGGAGAACCGAATTCCTTATCGGATTCTTGGCATGACTACACTAGAGGAGGCTTTCTCGTGGAGGAATTCGGATGTGTCATACTTCAAGATTTTGGAGCCTCTATTTACTTCCATGTCTCCAAAGAATCAAGGGAGAATCTAGAGTCGATAGCAGAATTTAGATTATCTGTGGGTTACACAAAAACTCCCCACAACTATCATGTGTACTTTCCATTCCTCAAAATGACATTTGTGTAAAATGATGTAAAATTTGATGAGGAGAAAGAAATGTGGTGCTCTCTTGAGAGGGAGCTTCAAATCCAACCGCAAGAGGAGCTTTTAGCTCCAAAGGAGGAACCTCAAGAAGTTGTGGAGCAACCAAAAATTGAGGATCAGAGGGAGGAGATAGCCACTCAAGCAGAAACATCCAGAGAAGCCAGAAAAATGACCAGGGAAGCTGAGAGACTTATATACTATGCAAAGGAGAATGCCGGTGCTCCTTCAAATCAGTGCAGGCAAAGAAGGTCTCTAGATTGGTACACTGGCTATGTGGCTCTAATGACTGAGCTTGTATATACTGAGTCATCCTCTTTCGAGGAAGACATAGAGAAACTTGTATGGGTTGATGCAATGGTGGAGGAATACGAACCCATTGTAAAGAACAATGTTTGGGAAGTGGTGCCAAAACTAATAGATAAATTAGTTGTGGGTTCGAGATGGATCTTCAAGGTGAAGCAGGCAATAGACAGAAGAATAGAGAAGTATAAGGCCATATTTTTGGCCAAGGGGTACTCTCAAGTTGAAGGGATTGACTATGAGGAGACATTTTCTCTTGTAGCAAGGTACTCATCCATTAGATTAATTCTTGCTATGGTTGCGTAAGTGGGGTGGAATATCCACCAGAAGGATGTAAAAACAACATTCCTAAATGGATTTATTGAGGAGGAGGTGTACATCGAGCAACTATAAGGCTTTGAGACTTTTGATCGAGAGTCTCACGTGCAGACTCAAGCGAACATTGTATAGTCTCAAGCAAGCACCCCAGGGTTGGTACACTAGGATCGATAGTTGTCTCACTGGTTTGAGATTTAGCAAAAGTGAGGCGAATGAAAACTACTACCATATCTTGGTAGAATGTAAATTTCTCATTATTGTCTTATATGTTGATGATTTGATTTTGATTAGTGATGAGTAGTTAATCAGATCTTGCAAGGAGGACATCGCATAATCTAAATGGAAAATTGCATCCACCCATGGTATTTATCCACCCATGGAATTTACCCATGGTATGGTAAGTGGAATCCACCCATGTTATTCATCCACCCATGGTATTTATCCACCCAGGAATTTACCCATGATATTGTAATTGGCATCCACCCATGGTATGCATTCACCCATGGTATTGTAAGTGGCATCCACCCTTGGCATTCATCCTCCCATGGTATTTATCCACTCATGGAATGTACCCATGGTATTGTATGTGACATCCACCTATGGATTCATTCACCAATTGTATTTACCTACCCATAGAATTTACCTGTGTTATTGTAACCAAAAAATGGTATAAGTAACAAGTCACATTTTGTAAAATGACAGATTGTTCATCACAATGTATCCTTTATAGTTATTATGTGTTTTAATAATAATAAACCATTTGTGGTTTTGTTTATTGTGTGTTCTCCTTTTTTTTTGACATTTCAATTTTTCAAATCTTGGGAGCCTCCCCCCCAAGATCCATTTCAATTTTTTAGATCTTGGTGGCCTCCCCCCAAAATCTGGATCAGTGATATCAGATTGAGGTTACAGCTCCATGGGAATGAGGGTTTGATGCATATTTAAGTTTCAAAATGTTTCAGTAACATTCAACAAACTTCATGCACGTGCTACGACCTCCAAAGAGCACTTTCTTGGGCAAAGCGGGAAGAATTGTTTTTTTTTTCATTTTTTACAGAATTTTTTTGGTTGGCGAGTTTGCAGACCAGATATGAAACTTTTTCTACAATATTTATAAAAACAAATAACATATATGGATTCCTTTTGAAAAAATACCCAATTTCAAAAAACGAATTGGTCGAATCAGAGTCCGGATGAGGGAGATATCACTGATTTAAAATCAGTTGTATTGTAGAATTTTTCCTGACGATAATTCATGGATGACAAATATCATATCATTTTTTGCTAGTTTTTGTGCAAAAATTCATAAAAATGATTACATATTTGAGCTCCTCTTGAAAAATCATCCTATTTCAAAAAAAAATTGGTCGAATCGGAGTTCAGATGAGGGAGATATTGTTGATTTAAAATCAACTGTTTTTCCATAGCTTTTGTGACGGCGAGATAGTCACAATGCAAATCTGAGTTTCCAGAGTGTCTAGATAAGGATTTAAATTACCTGTGAAGATGTAGAATGGCCATTCTCTTTCCAAAAACAAGTTATAATAAATATTCTGATTTATATTGACCGAGTTATGCCCATTGTAAAGTAGTTTTTATATCTGGAGTAGCATTCGGAGCAGGTTCCCTTTGGAGACATGCCTTCCAACCCCACTTTAGTAGGCACCTCCTTCACATTCATCAGTTTCATCATAGCAGCATATATCTTGGGTTATTTGGATACGTTCCTTCTCATCCCAGGATATGTAGCCACCTGCTACTTTATCAACAATCAACATCACGGTTATGGGTCAACCGCTCAAAATCCATGTCATCAAAGGCCATTTACTAGGCCACACATTGTTAGTATCACAGTTGGTCACAAGTATTATAGGTTATCTCTATCCTTGGATATTAATTTTTCATGGTTATGGGCCATCCACAAACCTACACTTCTTCAAAGTCCATTTTCTAGGTCACACATTGTTAGTATCACAGTTGGTCACAAGCATTACATGGTATCTCTATCCTCAGATCTTTGTTCATCACGGTGATGGGTTAACCACACAAAACCCTTCTCTTTAATGTCCCTTCCTATTCAACAAATGCTTCTTAGGAGGGAGGAATGATCCGAATGGAAAATGGCATCCACCCATGGTATTCATCCACCCATTAAATTTACCCATGGTATTGTAAGTGGCATCCACCCATAGTATTCATCCACCCATGGTATTTATCCACCCAAGAAATTTACCCATGGTATTATAAGTGGCATGTACCCATGGTATTCTTTCACACATGGTATTTTTCCACGGTATTGTAAGTGGCATCCACCCTTGGTATTCATCCTCCCATGGTATTTATCCACTCATGGAATTTACCCATGGAATTGTAAGTGACCACCACCCATGGTATTCATTCATCCATGGTATTTCCCCACCCATGGAATTTACCTGTGGCATTTTAACCAAAAAATGTTATAAGTAACAAGTCACATTTTGTAAAATGATAGATTGTCCACCACAATGTAGTCTTTATAGTTATTATGTGTTTTAATAAATAAATAAAAGTTTCTTTGTGGTTTTGTTTATTGTGTGTTCTCCTTTCTTTCTTTTTATAGCATTTAAATTTTTCATATCATGGGGGCTTGCCCCCCAAGATCCATTTCAATTTTTTAGATCTTGGAGGCCTCCTCCTAAGTTGCCACGTAGTATTTGGGAGATCAAATGGCTATATAAACAGGAGTGAGCTAGAGCATTGTGCGTGTAACCAATGAGTTTTTTTTACTGATTTTTATTTGAATAGGAGTGCACAAGGGCGGATGAAGGAGATTCATATCTCTAATATTTGATAGTATGGAGAAAACACAAGAGGAAGTGATTATAGTTTTGTTTGATTTTTGAATGTTTTTCTTGTTCATTGCGGGGACCAATATATTGTTTTCTTGTGAACAAGTTGTTGAAGCTATTATGAAACGTAATTGTTGTTGAACTACAGTGGTAGAGTATTGCTAATGTGTGATGTGTTTTTTTTTCTCGGTAAAACTATTCTATTATATACATTATCAGAGAACAATTACAACATTACCGACAAAAAGAACCAGCTGCTTGGAGGTAATGGCAGCGTGGAACAACAGAGTTCACAGTCAGAGAGGATGAACCAGACCATTAGGCTTTCCCACGCAGGGGCTAGAGGAGTCAAAAAAACCATTCCCACGTAGGGGATTCCAAAAACATTTTGACACAGACCAATATCCAACCACATGGAAAAGAACCCAGAACTTGAACACAGACAATTGCTCTACAACATTGACACAGTTACTCAACAACTTTGACACAATTACATAGCCAAAAACATCGGAATTGACAAAAGCCCTCACTATCGGCTGCGTGACCTGAGAAGAAGTCGTAGATTAATCTTCAGGAGCCTCCTCCACTATCCTGCACCACCCGAATTCCTCCAAGTCCTGAGCTTGGACCTCCTCCGTAGCAGTCGAGACAGGCTCCATCTTGACATCCTCATTCTGGCTGAATGGTCTTTTCGTTACCTTCGTTGGATCTACAGAGGGCGTCTCCATGGCTCTCGTGGAATCAACTATTGGCATCGTCTCCCGTTGAGCACTGGATTTGCCCTCTTCTTGGGCCTCCTTAATGAAAAGCACCGAAACATGGGCGCTAATCCGGGGACGGTTCAGAGAACTGTTGAAAGTGAATATTGTTGAGCCAAAGGAGGGTGAGGAAGAGGACCCAGGAGAACTGGCATCCAGAAATTAGCTAGGCCGAAGAAAGCTTGCACCTTCAGCGTGAGGGAAATGGCAATGGCAATGATGGGAAGTCTCTTCGTCAACTGAAGGGTGCGGGACCCACCTCAGGAGGTGCCTCCACGGCTGAGCATTCGCTGTCAAGGCTGGGGCATGACTGCAGGGCCAAATAGAGCCTCTTTGCCCAAAGCCGAATTGGAGCTCAAAACACAGAATAAACCAAACACAGGCGGGGGAATAGACCAAACAGATGAGCGAGGATCCTGCATGAAAGTCATAAACTAAATAGACAGACTAATGCTAGGAGCGACCACAATTGGGGGAATGACCGGAGACTTCGAGCCAGGGCTCAACCCCAACAGCGCCAGAGGCAGCAAAAGAAACCCGAACAAAGCCTGAATTAGCATTGTGAAACCAATGCTGCAACCGTAAATAATGCACCCACCTTTGCCTCGAGGCGCTCCCGCCATTATTGTAGCATTCATGGGAGCCAAGGAGCTGAGCCCAATTTCGCATGCAGAGGTGAATGGAGCATTAATGCTCCTCTATTGCGTTCCTTTATTCCAGAACCCGCACCGCTGAGAATGTCCCTTCCCCCATGTGGACACAACGCTTCTGCGCATGGCGTGCAGGTGGCCTTCACTGATCGCCCGTCCCATCGCCTTGATTACAGCCTTAAGCACCCGCATCCGGGGATGTGTGATGTGTTAGGAAGAGTATCCAAATTAAAAAAATAACTTACCTAATCTAATAAAATATAGAAATGTTGATTGTCTTGATCTAATTATATACAAACAATGCTTGAGGATATAACATTGTATGCATGTCGGAATCAGAGTATGACTTATTCTTTATAACCTGCCTTGCCAAGTTGTTGAAAGTCATTAGAGAAATTTTGAGGTCAAAAATGGGCCTTGTGTGGAATATTATAAAATAATAGTCGAAATAATAAAATAATATTAGATTGCCTCATCAAGTTTTGGAGGGAAAAAAAGAAGAAAAAAACTACTTTTCCAACTCATATTTTCAACTTATCTTCCTATGATTTTACTAAAATTTTGAGCAGGAACACTCATTGGATGGAAAATTTAATTTTTCATCCATATACCCATGTTTCATACTTTTGATGGACCCTATTACACGCAAAATTTGAAATACATGAAAAATGTGATTGCAATCATGTTTTTTCATGTATTTCACATTTTTTGTGTAGTAGGGTCCATCAAAGGTATGCAACATGGGTACTCTTTTGATGCAAAATTAAATTATGCATCCAATGAGTGCTCCCACTCAAAATTTGAGTAAAATCGTAGGGAGATAAGTTGAAAATATAAGTTGAAAGAGTAGTTTTTTTTATTTTTTATTTTTTATCCTTTTACCTTTTTACTCCAAAAATTGTGAATCATCCCCCATGGTTGACATCATCATATTTAATCCTATTGGTTCTTGTAGATTTTATTTTTATTGTACAATTTTGTTTTGAAGCCCATTTTTTACCTCAAAATTTCTCTAATGTCACATGACAAGATTGCCTAGAACTAGTGCCTAAATGTCTTATGCAAATAATCATTGCCTGAAGATTGTTGTAGTTGAATTCTATAACTAATATGCTTGCCTTAGAGGAGGATTTTCACAGAACTTTTGTCTTATGCAGAGATCCATATGCAGAGAATATAATGTGTTACTTGTTTGAGTTATCATTATATTATGCCATGTGCTAGCAATGTGTTTGCAAAGTTTATTGGCTTTGTAAGGATATATGATTCAATGAATGGTGATTCATACAAGATCTGTATGGCAGAGATTGCATGTGGATTGAATGGTTGAATGTTGCAGAGGTTCTATGGTCAAGTTTGTTTGGTTCTTATCCTTGTCATTTTTCCTAGACAATACTTATGGTAGAGGACTAATGACTTTCTAGGGCAGAGATCTATATGCTTGGACACAGATATATAGCTTGCAAAAATTGGATTCCTTGACTAACCTTATGTTTCCAAAGGACATAAATTTATGAGCCTAATACTTTTACTTTGAATATGTTCTTTGTTTTCATATAGATTAGTGATAGTGTGACACTTAATGAGAAGAATGTGTCTTAATACAAAGATCTATGATCAATAATATGTTTTTGTTGTCAAGAATTTTAATAGTGATATTCCATTGGTTTTCAAGAGCTTTTCCTGGCATTGATTGAGTAAAGAGTTTCTAATGGTCATTTATTCATGTGCATTGTATGGTGAAACCTTGCATGACTATTCATAGAGATGTCTGTGAATGTTGAGATAGCCTTGGATGATTGGTTAGATACCTCTGTAGATTCGGAGATTATAGTAGAAAAGGTTTGGCATGTTGATGATATAGTAATGTGATAAGGTCTATGATAGGTTTCATCATGATAGTTGATGTGATGGGTAATATCTTATTTTGATGAGAATGATTTCTTCTGATAATGAATAAAGGATTTTGATGGCTTGATGAACGATATTGTTCGGTCTATGTTACTAAAACTTGGCTTGATATAGACATTATTGATGAGTTATTTGGCTTTCCATTCAGTAGTGTTGGTTAAGGATTTAATTGGTATTCAGTGATTGGTGTATTCAGTATTCAATTATTCAATGATTCAATGATTTAGTGGTTGGTGTATTCGTATTCAGTGATTCAGTGATTGGTGTATTCAGTATTCAATTATTCATTGATTTAGTGATTCAGTTTTCTATCATTCAGTGATTTGGGGTTTCATTGTTTAATATCTTGGTATATGATCAATGTGTGTGGTGGCCTACATGTTTTGATGGTTTATTGAGATAGGTTGATCCAGTATGAAAATTTTTAAAGGAAGTCCACAAGCTAGTGAGGGTTGGAGCCTTCAATGAGGGAGTAGGAACTTCCTTTTAGTACAAGTTGGCAACGGTGATAGTGAACTAGGCAAGATCAGTGACAAAACAACTGTAGATGACAATGTTGCTAATAGAAAACAACCTGTTGAAAAGAATGAAGACTCAGATGGTCAACCGAGAGCGAAGGTTGTTAACATAGTGATGAATAATTTAGCTGTGGGGATCGAAATACTTCCAGCATCATGGACAGGTGACGTAGTAGCAGCTCCCGTTAGTATCAAGAGCATGGTGGACGTGGTGAGCACATGAGGCTCCTGCGTTGATTCCAGCACTCTCGATGATGAAAATTTCGGTGGTAAAGAAAGTGTTGATAGCATAGACAGTGATTGAGCTAAGATCAATGTTGAAATTGTAGATGACAGCGTTGCTACCATAGCAAACATGTAACGGGTAGGTATTATAGCGCACTTTGACAATAAGAACACTAAAAATCGGATAACAAAAATGGATAAGGATAGCAAAGGTGTAGAAGGTGAGAAATGTGTTCCTAAAATTAATATAGGATGTCGAATTAATTCGATAGGTGAGCACAGAGGTTCTACCATTAATAATAACAATAGCAATCCCAATAAGATTGACAGTGTTGATAGGACCTACGTATATAATCAATTTAGGGCAAAACCTAAAGAATACGTGGGCAGTAAATATCGCAGTGATAATTGCGGTAATGATAGGTCTATTCTCAGTAATCCCAATGTCCCTAATATAAGTGGTTCGAAACTATTACCTAATAAGAGAGTCATCAAACTCTCATCCTTGATGCTCACTCCTAAATAAATTAATACGCTCAGCAAAGGCTTGGGATTTGCAGTCTCTCCCAAGAACATTCCATTTGAAAGCATCATCTGTAACATTGAGAATGGGACTCAAGGCCTTTCATTGGATGACAAAGAGGTATTAAGATAGGAATGTTACCTTGTTTTGATGAAATCTAAGCGGCCAAAGAGTAATTTAAATAAAGAGGGGCAAGATGCTCTTAGATCACTTCATAATAATGATAAAATAGTTGTGCTTAAGGTTGATAAAGGAGGGGAAACTGTTGTTTTAGATAAGGAGGATTACATTCATAAAACGAATGAGCATTTAAATTGTGGTAGTTATAGAAGAATCAACTCCAGCCCCATTCCTAAGCTTATAAAATAGGTCAAGAAGGCTATCATGGGAACAAACCTTGAAGATAAAATGAAAAAGAGGTTGATTCCATCCTGTGAGGTTATACCTCGAATTTATGGTTTACCAAAAATTCATAAAGAAGGGGTCCCTCTTAGACCAATAGTCAATACCATTGGTTCCCCTACCTATGAATTAGCTAAATATGTGGCTAAGATCCTGAAGCCTCTAGTTGGTAACAGAGAATCTTTTATAAAAGACTCCAATGATTTTGCGAAACTTATTAAGAATGAAAGGGTGGATAAGGATGATATTCTGGTAAGTTTTGACGTGGTTTCTTTGTTTACCAAAATTCCTCTAGATGAAGTTGTTCATGTTATAAAAGTAGTCATCGATCCTGAAACAAAAAAACTTGCAGAAATTTGTTTATGTTCCACTTTTTTTAGTTTTCAAGACCATTATTATGAAAAATATTGGGAGTGGCCATTGGATCCCTGCTCTCACCTATTGTCGCCAACTTATACATGGAGTATTGAAAGTAAAGCCCTTGACTCATACCTTTTGAATCCGACTTGGTGGAAAAGATTTGTTGATGACACCAACTTAAAATGGACTCATGGCAAGGCTGAGCTGGAGAGGTTTTTCAATCATCTTAACTCTATATCTTCCGAAATCAAGTTTACTACAGAGCTTGAAGAAAACGGTAAAATTCCTTTTCTAGATGTCCTGATCAGTAGAAAGGAGGATGGTACTTTGGGACACCAGGTATATATGAAGAAAACACATACATAAATCTATCTACATGCTGACTCATACCATCATCCATCGCAAAAATTTGGCGTCTTAAACACTCTTGTTGTTAGGGCTCTCAGAATTTCTAACTCTAATCACCTAAATGAAGAAATTAAACACTTAACCTCTGTTTTCAAAAACATAGGATATAAGGAGTTTAGTATTAAGAAAGCTATAAAAAGAGCTCAAGATAAGGTCCTCTCTAGGGGTCCCCAGGAAAACAAGAAAGAAAATTGTGAGAAAGTGTACCTCCCATTCATCCAGGGGGTTACGGATAAAATCACAAAAATTTTAAGAAAGAAAGACATAAACACTCAATTTACAACATGTGGAACAATTAGGCAGATGATGAGGTCAGTTAAGGATAACATAGATCATCAGCAACTCAAGGGTGTGTATAAGATTGGTTGCTCGTGTGGCAAGAGTTATATTGGAGAAACAGGACGATCTTTGAAAATAAGACTTAAAGAGCACGGATTTGATATTAAGAATGGGAGATCCTGTACATCAGCCCTTGCAGAACACTCATCCAAAACCAAACATCATGTGTGTTTAGAGGACGCCAGAATTATTGCAAGAGAGGATCATTACCAAAAGAGGATAATCAGAAAGGTTATCAAAATTATGAAATTTCCTCAGAACCTCAACAGGGACAATGGGAGTGAGATCAGTGGAAACTGGCTCCCCTGATTAGACAAATAAATCCCTCTAGATCTTTTGAGGCGTAGTATCACTGGTTTCTCCCCGTTCCTTAATTAATAGCTGTCTTAGTGAAATTTTTTTAGGAATTAATAATTCTATATTTCACATAATAACCATTTATCTTAAAATAAATAAATAAATAAATGATTATTATTAACAATAACCAATATAACAAAATACAAATTTATTCTAGTGACCATACATTATAGTAACAATAGTTTTTAAAAATTAAAATTTCCAGAAGGAGAGAAAGAAAAATTATTAAATTATTAAAACAAAAATTATAAATTAATATTAAATAATTTACTTCTTTATTAATCAGATACTTTGGGTTTAATTATCTATAAATAAAAATAAAATTAATCTATAAATCAAATAAATAAAATAAAAATAGGAATAAAATAATTTAATCTCTCATCACGTTAGTATTTAATGCTTAATTAATTGATTAATTTATTTAGTAATAAATAAAAATTGATTTTAATTAAATTAAAAATAAACTATTATATTAAAATAAAAAAGTTAAATAAAAATAAAAATATATACTAATTAAAATTAAAAATTTATTATAAATAATAAATAAAAATTAGAAACTAATCATATTCATTATATAAATAAACTTATTACAATTATTCTATTCAATATCTCATTAGTTTTAATCAGTTGTATTCATATTAGGAATTAATAATTAATTTATTTGACATAAAATTAAAATTAAAATAATTAAAACTAAAATAATTAAAATTAAATAATTCATATATGTAGGTTGCTCTTTGAATTGGTCATCTTCTACTAAAATTTATCATTCTGTAGGTTTATATATATATTCTAGTTGGAAAATTCTTCTCTTAAACTATCAGTCAGAATCTATCATTTCGGTCCTGATGATGGACCCCCTTTGGGGTTTGAAATGTCGACATAATGAACATAACACTATGGATAATCCGGATCACACTACTCAGAAAAACTAGCACAGAAGCTTAAAGTCTAACAAGTTGTAAACTTGATCAGGGAGTAGGAGCTTCCTTATGGAGGGTGTTGGAGAATTTGTGGAGGTTGTAGCCTCAAGTATTTAGGAGCCTACATGTTGGTAAGAGTCTACGCCAGTACAAAATGTAAGGATATTTTCTTTATAATAAAAGAAGAAGAAAAAACGACAACAGGGGTGGTTTTTTTGCACATTGGGTTTCAACCTAAAATCCAGTGTCCATACGTGATTGATGTGTTGATGTATTTTATGTTTTACATGCTCTTGCACTTAATTGTTCTCATGGTTTACTGAATAATCTATAATCTATAACATTTTGATCTACTAATGAAATAATTGAACAAGGAAAATTTGGAAATGAATGGATAAACTAAGTAAATTTGAATTGGGAATGAAATATTGATTCACCATCCCCCCTATTATTATTTCTAACATCAATATCAAATGACAAATATTAACTCTTTGAATTTTTTCACTCAGCTTTCTAACAAGTGTGATTTAGGTACCTCGATCCTACATAGATCTATCTGCATATTTAATGTTTATTGTGATTGGTGTGTTTTATTTCATTGTTCTCTATTTTCCACATTTTATATATTGCAGGCATGTAATTTATGCATAGAAAACAATAAATTCATAAATCATGAAATACAAGGAAAATTAATCCTCTTAGTATAGATTTAATATTTCAATCTATTTTATTTTATCATATCTATTGTGACAAACTGTCTAGTGGAATATTCATGACAATTTATAAATCATGATAGATGGCATCTAAAAACATTGTTACAACATTTAAGCACAAAACATTGTGATCAAAACATCACAATGTATGGTTTTCATATTAATAATTGTTCTTCATTATTGTTATTGGACTCATAAGTTCCTTTGTTTACAATGTTTGAATCTAACTAACTTCCTTGAATTGTGGAAGATTTGATCCACAAACAAGCATCAACAATTTCAATTATTTTCATGAAATTTGCATTGTTTTGTCATATAGTCGATTTCTCTAGTGAATCCAATTCTTATTGGCTAATCAACTACTCAAATAGACTCAATTGTCTAGTTGAATCCTTCAATGACTCAATGAACTATTATGTTATTCAACTACTCAACCAATTGGTTGACCACTTATTGATTGCATAGTTGATTGCTCTACTAATCAAGAACTCGACTTACTATCTCCTTTTAGTCAATCATTCAACTAATTGTCTCTAGATGTTTGGAATTCTTGTTACCAACATAAATTTAGGTTCCAACGCCCCCTATATTAGATAAACATATTATGTTTTACCTAATATCCTCCCCAAGCTCCACCCTCGTATTAGGCACCTGATATTCATTAAAAAATAATATGTTTTATCTCATGTATCCTTGACCCCACCCTCATATTAGGTACCTAATATCATTTATCTAATATCTTCTCCCACCCTCAACTTAGATAAAACATTGTATGTTTTACCTAATATCTCCTCCTACCCTCATATTAGGCAAAACATGTTACATATTATGTTTTACCTAATATTTATGCTCAATCTAATCCCATATTAGGTAGGGAAAGATATTATGTAAAGCATATTAAGAGTGGAGAGATATGAGATAAACCATGATATGTTTTACTTAATTTCTTCCCCCGCCTAATATGCTATACTTATGCTATACTTAATATGATGGTGGTGGTTGGGTTAAGAAATTAGATAATCATAATATTAGGGTGGATATGGGGGTGGGAATATGAGGATTGAGGCAAGGGAGATATTAGGTACTTAGCATCTCTAATCAACCTCACCATCATACCCCTTATATGTGTTATCTACCTCCATACCTAATAGAAGAATCAAAGTTAAAAAAAAGATTAAATAAAACATAAGAGAGAAAGGTTATTAAATAGAAAATAAAATATTTTACCAAATATTTTTCCACACTTCAATCCTCACCCTCATATTAAAATGTTTATGACCATGTTTTCCCATAATCTTAAAAGCTGACAAAAATTTCATAATAGTAAAAATATGTAACAAATAAGAATTTCACAAATGACAATATTTTAATGTCAAACTTTATAATTAAAATTTAAATATGAGTAATCATCACTAAAATCATATAATTATAAATGCAATATTATATCTATATATATATATCTATATCTATATATATATATATATATATATATATATATATATATATAACTTTTATGATAAGTTTTTTATTGTTTAAAAATTAAAATTCATATAATGCAATGACAAAAAACTTGTATGATAGGTTTTCTTACTATTTAAGAATACAAAAATTTAGCTGAAGTTAAATGTCGACCCTTTTACTTTGTTTTGTGTCATAGTTGGTTTTGATCTTTGGGTCTTGGTTTATTTGGGGATCTAGAGATATTTGTGCATTGGAACAATGCTTCAGAGGAAGCATATCTACGGAATTGGTGCTCTGGATATAAGGCAAGTTTTTCTCTCATAACTGGTGATTGAGTTCTCGAAACACTAAATTTAATATCCTGTTCGTTTTTCAAATTCTAACTCTGATATTTAATTATGACAATCCTGGAAGCGTGCTGGAAATTCCCACTTCCTTGACTTAATTCACGTGCAGCATCTACAATGGAATCCAATAAATTCGGTGTATTTCTTTACGATATGCTTGGCCCTTTGGAGCCCATCTCTTCGGAAATTCCTATTTCCAACTCCATAGAAAAGTAAATGCTGTCTGACATGCAAGGCAAATAGCTTTAGCCCTCTCTCTCCAGGCTGCTATCTTGATTCTCGTACTGTCACTCAGAAGGCTAAAATTATTTGCCTTGCATGTCAGGGAGCATTTACTTTTCTATGGAGTTGGAAATAGGAGTTTCCCATCTCTTCTCTTAATTCACATGCAACGTTCGTAATGGAATCCAATAAATTCGGTGTATTGCCATACGATATGCTTGACCCCGTTGGAGCCCATCTCTTCTCCGTAATGTAATGGAGCCTACGTCTTTCCAACTGAAGATGTTGTTATAACAGCCAATATATATAGACGTTGTTATGGCAATTAATTAGTAGTTTTGAGCTATAGTTTTATTAATGCACGAGGCCGTATATACTAATTAGATTTTATATGTGTTAAAATTTAACAGCCGACGGATATCGCTCTGGTGTATTAATAGAATTTTATTTCTAGAAATATTGAAGTTTTATTGTTATTAGTAATAGTCAATTTATTTATTTATTGGAATTTTTTAATAAATATTTTAGTTATATTTGTTTAGAATTAGTAGAGATTTTTTTTATATTACAAATTTGAGTTGTGAATTTTTCACAAATTTTTTACCATGTGAATTTATATATTAATTAAAAACTCATTTTAAATGACAAAAGATGATGATTAACTAAAAAAAATTCTAAAATTTTTAATCAGAGGCACTCTACATTCCAATAGGGAGACTCTGTTGTAGTAGTGTAAATGTTTATAAATATTTACATGCGGTTCAATTAAAAATAATTAAATGTTAGAGGCACTCTACATTCCAGTGTGGAGACAATGTTGTAGTGGTGTAAATGTTTCTAAACATTTACATGTTAGCTCGATTAAAAATAATTAAATGTTAAAAGTATAAAAATAATTAAATGTTAAAAGTATAGATACACTCTACATTCGAGTATGGAGACAATGTTGCAATGGTGTAAATGTTTGTAAACATTTATATCTCAATTAAAAATAATTCACTGTTAAAAGTATAGAGCTTAGTGAGAGGGAGACAATGTTGTAGTGGTGTAAATGTTTGTAAACATTTATATCTCAATTAAAAATAAGTAAATGTTCAAAGTATAGAGCTTAGTGAGAGGGAGATGTTGTAGTGTGAGTGTAAACATTAAATATTGACTTAATTAATAATAAAAAGTTAAAAGTAATAAAAATAATAAAATTCAATTTGCTATATTGTAATTTTGTTTTTATTAATAAAATCAAAAGAAAATCATAATATACATATCACATTAAAATAGATACTAGTATTTGCCCCAAAAAGTGCAATGAGACACTGATAATATTGATAAATTGAAAAAGTTGTTTGATTTCCATAATCAACCAAATAAAAAATGATACATTAAATTTAATTTTTTTAGAGTATTTTTTAATTTATTATTTGTCATTTAACTTTTTGAAAGTTGAAATCTAAAAACTGACAATGTACCATGTTCTATATTGCAAAATAATATTGGTGGCTTGCTTTGGCTCCTTTGCAAAACTTTGATCTACGGTCATAACAACAGACTACTTATAACAAACATAACAATATGTAAAATAATAATAATATAAAACCTTGCAAAGCATGTGAATCCCATTCACTTCATCTATTTTTAATTAATTTACCACTTTCACCCATGAGTTGCATAACAATATGTAAATAATAACAATAATATAAAACCTCGCAAAGCATGACTCCCACAATCATATTCACTTCATTTATTTTTAAGTAATTTTCCACTTTCACCCATGAGTTGCATGCATCAAGTTTACCATTTGCTACCATTTTTTCAACTCAAAATAAAAATTGAACCTTAGGTTAAATGGAAGGAATTTATGAGACATATATTAATATGTAACATTATGTGGAACATGTAAACCATAGTAATGACAAATGAAACACATAATTGATGTTTTATTGTCGACACCTTCATATCTTAACAACCTTTTTGACTTCATGTGAGACACACACAAACGACATAATGACTCTATAACACCCCCGCCCCCCATTTACCCTCTTTTACAAGCCCTCTAGGTAAATGTGAAACAAAGTGCTACTATGATATGACTCAACCTCCTAGATGAACATAAGGAAATAAAGTCGATACAGCAATATCTTACTAACTTTCCTCAGGTGCTACAAGACCCCCAAGGGCTGACCCACCCTTCCTGGACCTATGTCCCTGAGACAACATACCTTTTTCTCAACTAGAGCCCATTTCGCTCCCTTGCCAAGCCCTCCAAGTGCCTGAGACCCTCCAGTCACTCCCATGAACTTTCTTGAGTGCGACTGTAGCCTTTTTCTGCTAGTGTTATGCCAACGACTGTGCGATTCAAAGACATTTTCTAGGGCTAGGACCCAATCACTGCCCAGAACTCCATGAAACTTCCAGAACTCATAAAAGACATTAAGACAATGCTTTTGATAACAAAATTGATCAAGGACTTGACCTAATTTGGTCTAACCATAACTGTCATTATGTCAAACACTTGGTAAATATACAATCTACAAGTCATGAATGCAAGTTTGAACATAAGGAGTTGAAAACTTGTTTAAGGTTTAACAAGAAGGAGCACTATCTTCTCACGTTAGTCATCATAACATCAATTAGGTGTTGCATTCATTATTCATTTAGTTACAAGTAAAAATATGGAAAGAGCCATGAATAAAAGATGTCAAATAACCCTGCTTATAACCAACATATAACCAGATAAATAACAACGAAGGAACAGTCATTAAAGCCACATAATAACAAGGACATTTACTCATCAAAAGCAAGAGAAACTTAGCTCTTATTAAACATAAGCAAAAACCAACCAGGCTCAGGACTTCCACGTACCACCCAACCATATATTGGCTTAACCAAATCTTTCTTTCAGTCAATCACCCTCGTGCCATATTCCAAGCATGAATGTGGGATCTCATGGGATAGACCAATCCATAAACAACCAAGGGAATCTAGAGGTTAAACGACCTCCATCCTCACCATACCATGATCTCACCTACCAGTGTCGAGATCACAAAACCAAATCAAGCTTGGATGCCTTAGAATTTTTTCTCAAACACCTTAAGAAATTTTCATGTCTCCACCCTCAGGCTTTACCATGTATCTCTCCATTACCGGATTCCTAGGCCTTTGGGAATTTTCATGAGACCACCTCACTCGAATCCAAAATATTTCGGTAATCTAAAGCTCCAACCGAAATGGCAAAGAAAGTCTAAAATCCACTGTCGAAACTAGACAAAATCCATGCCAATGACAAAAAAATAACCAAATACCAACATGCAGCACATACCATGCATGTCAAAACCAGCTAGGAAACCATACATGCAACTTGTTACCTGCAAGTATTCTTGTTGACTCTGCTTGATCCAACTTTTCCTTGCTTGATTCTTGCTTTCCTTATCCTTCATTTTATTTGTTTTTTTACTTCTCCTCTTAGTGGTCTTCTCCTCTCTGAGACATTCCAAAATTAAACTGACAAAAGGCTACCAATTAATGCTCTGATGTATTTTTATTATTGAAGCCTCTAATTTCTTCAGTTTCCATTATTTTCCTTCATTTTCCTCTTCACATGCAAGATATGACCTTTCACCTTCCTTTTCTCCTATTTTCCATTATTTTCATAAATAAAGTGCAAAAAATACCTTTTCTACTTTTCAAAGCCTTCGCCATTTCCTTTGTCAATTTCCCCTTAGCCATAGACATAACAAGTGATTCCCACTAGGATATTTTTCCCAACATTCAGCTTGGAATAAGTGTCCCTTGACCATGGTCTTATTTTTCCTTTATTAATTTTTATTACATGAACTTTTAACCTGGGTATGTTACAAACCCATCCCCCTTATGGGAACAATGTCATTGGTGTTCCATGACACCTACAACCAGAAAAAACGTTGAAAGTCAAAAGCATACTACCTCTGGAGCTTTATAACCCATCTCATTGTAGTATTTACAATGAACAACTTGCTCAAAAGAAAAACCATCATGACAAACATGACAACCATAATGCTTATTGGAGCTTTATAACACAGCTCATTGCAGTATTTACAACAACAACCATACATGAATATGTACATATACAAAAACCACTTTTCTTCAACTGGCAAACAAGGAAGGATATTGTTGTACATGTTTCTCATAGGCAATCCTTCGCTGCAAAAACTACGCCAGGAAACCAACTCAACCAACCTTTAGGTTCAAGCTGGCCCTTGAACTAGAGGGGGCTCCCTCAGTTGTTTCGAGGCTTTGTTTAACGTTGTTTACCTGTCACTGAACAACAACCTTTGAAGCACAATGACCAGATTTATGGTTTTAATTGGGGGTGGTTGGCAATCAATGACAATCCTTATTCATGATTAAAGGCCTCTCTCACAGGGTCCCTTTTGAAATTGTCAGCTTCCAGCCTGACAGAATGACTTAGCTTTTCAAGGATTATGATATAAGAATGTAAGGATATTCCTAATAATTGATTAGTCAACTTGATTACTTAACAACTAGGGATATTTGAATGTGTGTAGAATATTTGTACAACCCAATAAAACATATTCAGGAGAAGATAGAAGACAAACAATAATCAGTTCAAATAAGAGCTAACTCAAACAAACAATCCAATATACTAATCTCTTTAAATGATTATTAACTTGCAGGGGACTTTAGAGAGATTGAAACTTAATCTATTCTTACCCAGATCTTTTATAATACTTTGAACATGTGCAAAAAACAGGTTATTGAAACACTAGAAAGACACAATAGAAACACAAATTCTGTCATAAACTCGAGCCGGAAGGATTTCATTAGAAATCCTATAATAGAAGCCAACCCTTATTTATTACAAATAAAATAATATATAGGAAAACCTTAAGTTGAACCTTCATATGTTGTTACAAGATTTTAGGGATCAAATTCTAACAATAATCTAAAAAAAAAACAATCTCTCTAATTTATCTGCTGGAAACTTTGAACTACTTGCAAGTATCTTGCCTTGAAATTTGGAATTGGTTCACTAGTGCTCATGTTCTGCCTTTGTTTTTTGATACCCAAAACACGTTCATCTTATGCCATGTGTTGAATTTTAGTTGTAGCATGTCTTTGATTACTTGAAATATGTTGTGTGCTGCCTTGAATTGTTGAGCTACTTGAGTTAAATTCTTTGGAATTGAATTTGGAATTCTCTACCACTTGTCTTAGGTCTTAAGAATAGAGAATGTAATCCTATGCCTGCTGATTTTCTGCCTTGGTATTCTGAAGCTGTTGAATACTCCCATGTTCTTTCTCCCTTAGTGTTTTGAAAACTGCTGACAAGAAATCTGAGTGGGTAGCTCGATCGAGATATCCAAACTATTTTCAGCACTCCACAACAACGCAATTGTTGCAATACAAGTCCTTGCTAAAAGACACCTGGAGGTTTTAATCGATTTGGTTTGATACACTGAATGAAATGAGGTGTAGTGTTTTCCAATTGTTGCATCAACTTGAAAATTTACCACTAAAACCACTAATGTATTTCGGGGGGGGGCTTGGTGGTATGTGATTTCAAGTCAGGGGGGTGCGAAATTCACCATAGATTGCCACATATACAAAGATGGTTTTATCAAAACCTTTTCAAATCCCCCCTCTTTGTTAAACTTTGGAAAACACAGGGGGGTCTGAAATGAATGATGTTCGTTGATCTATGAGCCTTATCCCCCAAGGCTTAGGTAGAAACTATATAATCAGGGCCAGAGGACCTAGAAAAAAAACATTTTGGGGCTTAAGCCCTTAGGCTAGAAAAGGGGGCCGATTCTTTGAAGTATAGCATTAAGATAGTCCTTTGAAATAATACTTCGGGACTTAGTGGAAAAGGGGGTCAATTCTTTAGAAATATTATGCTACATGGGACCACATAATATGAGCTTGGGCCTTTATAATATCAGGACTTCATAATCGACAATTTTATAACATAGCACTTGGCTTCACCCTCCATGACTTGTGATCGTTTATCACCTTACGTGTTTAGCCCTGGTCCTTTGGCTCTTTATGTGACCGTAGTTAAGCCTTCATATTGGAGCTCCTTTTCCCATAAATTCACAATCGAAACTTTTAAAGTGTCACAAGTTGCAAAATTCTGATTGTGGTCATTGATCACCTTTTGCGTGTGGCCCTTGGTCCTGTCACTCTTCATGTGCCCACATCTAGCCCTCTTATCGGAGCCCCTCTCTTAGAGGTTTTCAATCAGAGGTTTCACTCTGATGCGCAACAAGCCTCAACCTCCAATCGCTGATATGTGATTGTTGATGTCATCACTGCCATGTGTCATTCTGTGAGTGGTGACACATGTCACCCATTTTTTGCCCCTTATGACCCTTGAAAATGTTGAATCCACCTGCCACGTGTCCACCGTACGACCACAACATTGCTAACATCATCCTCCATGTGGCCCTTATTGGATCCAACTGATGATTGCCACGCGTCCGTTTGGGAGGAGAGAGAAAAGGCCCAACCTTGCTTTGTTTTGTGATGAATTTTCTTTATAATTTGCTTTCGACGTTTCTCAAGGATTTAACATTGGAGGCCTATTTCCCAGTGATTTAACACTTCAACACAACATTTCTCTAAGAATGCAATATGTGATGCCCCTTTGGACCTCTAATCACCGATTTCCAATACCGCGGGACCTCTGATCGCCAAGATCTAGGACTCAACACTTAGCCTTTTTCCTTTGTTTTCTGGATTTTGAAGAGTGAACTTCAACTTGTTCTATCTTTTGATCTAGGAGTCAATTTGGGGATTTTTATATACCGTTGGAAAGCTAATTTAGATTAATTTCCATTGGAGAAGTTTCAGTGAATATATGAGTCATTCTGATACTTGAAAAATGACTTCAAACTTCCTTGTCTTATTTATTTAAATTTCAAAAGAAAAATTATATAAGCCTAAGGATTTAGCCAAGAGGTAGACTAGCTAAAATTAAATTTTTTTGTAACTTTAAAGGGTGTCAAAATAAGATACAATAGATACATAGCCTGCATATGATCAACCATCTCCCATGTAGTTTCATCGGGCCCAAAGTGCTTTCATTGCACTTTAACTTGCTCGATTTCTCTGTTCCGGAGCATGAGTTGTTTCCACTGCAATATGCATTAAGGTTCTAGCTAGAATTCTCCTTCTAGTTCCCCCTGCAATACAGACTAATCGATAACATGATCAACATCCTTTACATATCTTTTAAGCAATGAAACATGGAAAACATCATGGACTTTCATTGTCGAAGATAGTGCAAGTCTATAGGCCATTGGTCCAATCCTCTCAAGGGTCTTGAAAGTCCGCAATACCGTGGTGCCAACTTGGTACATCATCGAATCCTCAAGGAGCTATTCTTGAGCTTGATGTGAAAATACATGTGCTCCCCAACCTGAAACTCCTTAACTTCCCTGTGTTGTTTTTCATAACTCTTATGCCTGTCATGTGCATCCTTTAAGTTCTTCTTTATAACCTTCATTTCTTGTTCCATGTCTACCAACATGTCCGATCCAATAAGTACATTGTTCACTGGATCACTATTGCTAATGGGAGTGTTACAACTCTGCTCATACAATGCCTCAAATAGACTCATCCTTAGTGACTCTTGATAACCATTATTATAGGAAAACTTGACCAATGGAATGTACCCCTCCCATCTCCTCTTGTTGATGCATCACATACATCCTCAACATATCCTCCAGAATCATGTTGACCCTCTTTGCCTGTCCATCTATCTGCAGATGATAATTTGTGCTTAAGGGAAACTTTGTCCTCAAACCTACAAACAACTCCTTCCAAAAGTTGGAAGTGAACTTAGCATCCTTTTGACGATGCTGGACCCACCAACATGTCAAGGGGATCTCCCCAGTAAGAAGTCCCAATTAGACCTTAGACCATTTGGTGTAGAAGTCCCAAAAGTGGGTCATAAGGTAATGCCTTGACCGCGATGTCACACAGAGGCAAGTCAGATAACTCTGTTAGTAGCAAGGTTATGACCGCTGCAGTGAGCCAAGGAAGATGCATGAGAGGTTCTAACACAAAGAGGGTGGGATGAGTGCACCCCTTGATAACCTGTATCAATACTCAGTTGGGAAGGGAACACACGAGCGAAGATGCATTACAAGCTGGAAAGCAGAGCAGTCGACAATAAAAAATGATGGTTAAACTAACAGCACATTTGCAACAAGATTCTTATAATTTCATACGAATCAGTTCATACACAAATACATAAGTTAAACAACATATATCATTAAGGCAACCGAAACAGTCCAACTACAATAACAACATATGCATGAAATTGTGTTGGCTCTTATTACATAAAGAAGTGTAAGTTCCAATCATATAATACATCCATGTAAACCTGCTATACCCATCAGTGAAACGTTATAGCCACATCCCCCTACTCCTCCAAAGAGATGTACTAGCTCCGTGCAGTGGAGAAGCCAAGGCACGTTACAATACTATCCAAGATTTCTTCAATATAGTCTTAATAGAAACTTGGCTAACCAAAAAGCCTCTACAATGAGTTATGAGGGACTATTTATAGAAAAAGGTGGGGCGACCCTTGACATTCCCCTTTGTGTCATTCAACTACCCTCATGACTCTTCACCTACTCTATGACTGTTACATCCACTATTGAAACTTGACTTACACTTGACATGAATCAACATTACAATGCACGTGTACCCATGTGAACAATGGCTTGAATAAGACAAATTAGACACCATTCTGACTTAGACAACTATAGTAGTCCAACTGCTCGACATCCTCATGCTGATCAATAGTAACATATTGATGCCAAGATTGGTAGTACTTGATAGTGTCTGTGTGTTCTGTCGTGGCATCTGTTTGAAACCTGAACCTTGCCTCCATATCATCTGGGTACACTACTCGGGCTCCTCTGTCCAACTCTTTTAAGAGCATGTACATCATTGTCTTCAATGTGGACAGACCAACAACGTACTTGCGCATGATGTCTGCAATTATAGGCAAGTCTGGGCTAGTCGCGGTGCGCACCAACTCATCGAAGTACGAGTCAATCTCTTGTCAAACCTGCTTCTTTGTCTTTGTCTGGGTGAGAGTCCCAAGTGATGGGATCACATGGATGTGCACTATAACATCCATGCTCTTGAATACTCATGAATGGGAAGCCTGTATGCTAGTGATGAGTTGTAGTAGGTCTTCATAGTTGCATGGGAAGCCTGTATGCTAGTGATGAGCTACGGTAGGTCTTCATAGTTCTGTATCTGACTCCGGATATGTGCTTGTAGCTTCACTACATTGTCTCTCATCATCTTTGGAAAGTGAAGCAGGGCTCCCTTGTACTTCATCATCCATGCTTGCATGTTATCAAAAACATCATGTATGTTCTTCAAGATGTGTGCTCTTCTCACACATCACTACTGCCATCCGTGGAGATGTATAACTGCTTGGTGCATGGTACCAAACTTGGAGTACAATGCTCACATAACTGTGTCAAGGGGCAATACTTCATCTAGTATTTCCTTCGTCAATTTAGCTTGGGTAGACATTGTCACCAAGTCTCCTCCTTGCTTGGCCACCTATAGTTCCTTTGCCATTCACTCATTATTAGCTATGAGGAAGAGAACACTTGATCTAGTGCCTTAGGCAAACACTCTAGTTGCATCAGCCAAGCAGCTGGATGCTTGTGCACATTAGTCATAATCACTTGTTCTTCAACTTGCGCAGGAGATGTTTGGTCCTATGGAGTCGGTACTTTGTGAGATTTCACTACTCTGTGATGAGATTCATCAAAGGAGATATTGTGCATCTCTACTTCCAGCTGACCACCAAGGATCTTAGTGCCTCCTTGTTCATTTGAGACTTGCTCATCGTCTGGATGTAATGAAGCGGGTGAGTTGACCTCTTTGTGGTGAGGCATGAGGTCGGTGTCCTATTCCAACTCCTGTTGCTCCATGTCTGCATCCAACTATTCAAGTTCCTGTTCAATCTCATGAGCAAAGTCTTGCCCCTACGATGGTTCACCCTGCTCGCCTGATGCCATTTGTTCAAATGAATGAAATACTTGTATAGGAGCTACTTCGTTTGTCTGCGCATGATGTGCCCGCTATTGTATCTGTTGCTGCTACACTTCCTTCTCTTGTTGGCGCAACTCTTGTTCTTTCGAGAGTTACTCCCTCAGCTCATACAACTCCTTTTATGCTTCTTCCATTCTCTTCTTATCCCTCTGCCTTCACGCGATGCACTTGTCACCCTGTTACCTCTTTTCTTGAATAGCCATAACTACTTGTTCTATAAGCGGATCTGCTTGAAACTTGCAGCTTTGCTCCTCCTCCATGCGGTCAAAAATCTTCCTCTTCCCTTTGTCGTGCATAGGTATGCTTAGCTCTGTTATTGGTTCTCTCCATGATGTTGCTTCATGCTGCTTTGCTAACCACTCTACAAAGAAGCTGACCTGTTCATTGGGTCCAGAGAGGAATTGTAGCAATACCTCCATGAGTCTTCCTCAACCCAATGAAATGCCCCATGGATCCAGTTGAATTGAACTCTCATGCAGTGATCCTTGAAAATTCAATCTGCGTCATACAGGTTGAAACTTCAGAGGTTGAATGGGTACTTCTTCATCTGTTCTGCTTCAACATCTGCTTGCTTGATACTCCGTATCTCATATAACCCAATATGCAATGGAAGAGAGGCCAAGGTGCCTTCTTCTTTTGTTTCAGTCTAGCTGTCAATCCTGCTGAGATGTGATATGCTACTTCTAGCATGACAAGTACGTCCAAGGAAAACTTTGGCAAAGCAAGCGGAGGCTTCTCTGCATTGAACATTCGGATGAAAGTGTCAGACGTTGAGGCATACCAATCTACAATGCCTAGTAATGCCTCCATTGCTTCCTTTAACATGTAGGGTGGATCATGTTTGAATATCATCCTGTATATTGGGGTGAAAAAATGGACAGGAAGTCATATGATTACTCCACTGAAGCTGCATTCAGACAACAACTTGAAATATTTGTTCACAACAGTCTCCACGGGCAACCAAGCCCACTCCAAGCCCGGGAGCTCATGTCGGGCACAGACTGCATCTAGGATGTAGGCGGACATATAAATCTCTACATGCATACCCTCGAGTGATTGTTGAGCCTTCATGATTTGTTCCTTCAGCTGATGAGCTAGTATGCCAGACCAGTTGCATGGTCTTCCTTCTCTAGCCAGTTAGTCCTATGTGATCACCCAACTCTGAGGAAAGGTTTTAGTGCTTGCTTGGCCACTCAAGCGACATGTGAATATGACCAAGTATTGGTACACATTCCTCAATATCTTTGCTTTGTAGATATGGTTGGGTGTCATCCTGAAACGAGCTGGCTCCTTTACCCAATCCTTCAGAATGTCTTTAGAGATACCTCTGCTGTTGGGAAAGTTGAATGGAGGACTCATGAAAGTCACAAGATCTAAATTTTGATACATCTAATCATAATCTCGTGCCTAGAAGCTTGCAAGCTTCGTCCCACTGACACTTCTCAAGGTTATCATCTCGGGGTCAGTGTGAGAGACGATCCAGTGAATCTTGTCTGCGCATGGGAACGCGGGGTATCTTCATGCAATTCGATACAAGCCGGACTTGTGAATGTTCACATACACCTGACGGTCTTCGAGGTATTCCCCAAAAGTTCCTACGAATGTTTCATTAACCTCTTGCCACTTCAGTTTGATGTCCTTGTCTAGATACAACTTCATATCTTCATAGATCGACAGACTAGAGGACACCTGCTTAACTGTTACTCTAGCTGCAATTCCATCAGTGTCCTGTGATCCTATTCTCTTGGAAGCCATTGAGACAGATGAACACCTGAAAGATCTGGAAACAAGAAGCATGCATGAAAAAGAAATATGTCAGTGGAAACAAAGCAAATCTAGGGAAGGATACAACACATACCTAGGAAACTGATGAGCAAGTTTGCGCAAATTTCACTGCGAGGCTAGGTAACTGGCTGCCAGAACTATGCAAAAGGCAGTTTGGGTTATTTGGGAGGTAAGACTGGCTACTGGATCTGTGAAATGCACAATCCAGTAACGCATTTGGCTACTTGGATTGCGCAATGTGCAATTCCAACTTAGAAGGACTGCTAGCCCAGGGACATATTTGTGCAATTTCTTGGGCCAAGTAGCCACTATCCTCTAGAAATGCACAAAACAGTCCTAGGGGCCAGTGTTGGGCACGAATGTGCATTTCTGGAGAGGAAGGTGAGTCTTCCTTCCCCAAATTGCATAATGCGGCCTTGGTGAAGGCAAAGCCTGAACCAAGGTTGGCCCGACTCGCCAATGGGAAACTGAAACAAAATAAAATAGTCAATGCATGGTGACACTAAGTGATAGAAAAAGTGATTGATAGTGCATGCAAAACATGAATGAAAGATTTAGCAAACAGATCAACATGCATGTGGGTGAGGCAGTTCGCCAGTTGAGCGAACATCCGTGCAAAACAGTTTCATGCATGCGACAAGAATGAGATAGCAACGAAAACTAAAACATAGCTATAAAAAGCTAGTATACATGTAAGCGACAACAAGCATTCATATAAATCAAGCAAGCAACACTCACACAAGTGAATACATAAAAAGTGATAGAAATGTTGAAAAAGACAAGTTGAGGCCACTTACCTGTGAATAGCTGAGCTAGATGTGTTAAAGAGTCCTACATATGCTGTAGGATGGAAGAGATCCAAGATCGATGTGAATGAATGAGATATGATGCATCGAATAAATAAGTTTGGTCTCATGACGCACATGCCACAGATCTAAGAAAAAGCGACACTTGGAGGGAAAATTCTAAAACAACTTTGCATGTAATCCCCAACTGCTAAAAATAGCTCCCTGAATCATGGGATACATTTTTCATGTTGTCTCCTGCTATTCTGGGAAGAGCAAGTCGTGCATGCATGCAAGTCAAGTTTCCTCGGTCCTGGGTGGAACTGGTCAACCAAACTATTCATGCATGCATTTTTTCAATTTCTTGGGAAAAATGCACATTCCCGGCTGGGAGTTGAGTTGACTGCCTAGGAGGATTGCGCAATTTCTAGGAAAAGCAGCTAACTGCTACCCAAATTTGCGCAAATCTTGCTGGGAGTGTTGGCTGGCAGGATTGTGCAATCCTGGAGCCCAACAAGATGCCAGAGAAGATTGTGCAATTTTAAGAGGGAAGGTTGGTCGTCCTCCAGAAATGTGTAAGTTTCAAGGGGAAGCTGCTAAGCCTGCAGCTGGACCAAGTTCGAGTGAATAGCTTGTGAGGGGAATTGACCGTTTATGATCAACAGGCTTCCTTCATGTGAGGAAAGCACTGAAGCTTGAATACTTGACGAAGCAAGACAAATTGCTATGAAAGGTTGGTAGGGACGCTCCAAAACAGGCTAAGTCAAAATTTTGAAGGGTGGTTGTAGCCGCTACAACACTTGGCGACACACTGGTAGAACTCCAGCTCTCTAAATAGACCTTCTTTGTGAAACCAAGTCTAACACCTCTGGAAGTATTGTTCAGTTCTCAACTCATCTTGGTTTCACACTAACTTGATTGTAAGATGCAACATCTGCCAAACTCTTAGTTGCTTGACACACATTCCAATCCAAGGCAACATAGTTTTTTCGATTGGGGTTGAGGGGTGTATAAGTGCACAAGCAATATAGTCATCAGAGTCTTAGTTTCATCTCTCGTGTTGCTCCACTTCCAGCAGGTCCGGATAGTACCCCGGTGGAGTCACATATGAACAAAAGCATGGCTCTGCTGCCAGCAAACCTGGTCAGTATGCCAGCGAAGTTACTTGCATCACCTCCTTGCATAGGAAGCCTTTTTCACACATCGTTGCTGCCATCCATGGAGATGTATCACTGCTTGGTGCACGATACCGAACTTCAAGTATAATGCTCACATAACTGTGTCGAGGGACAATACTTCATCTAGTATTGCCTTCTTTAGTTCAGATTGGGCGGACATTGTCACCAAGTCTCCTCCTTGCTTGGCCACTTGTAGTTTCTTCGCCATTCGCTCATTCTTAGCTATGAGGAAGTGAACGCTTGAGCTAGTGGATTCAGCATACACTCTAGTTGCATCGGCCAAAGCACCTGGATGCTTGTGCACATTAGTCATGATCACTTGTTCTTCAACTTGTGTAGGAGATGTTTTGGTCCTCCGGAGTTGGTACTCTATGAGATTGCACTACTCTGTGATGAGATTCGTCAAAGGAGATATTGTGCATCTCTACTTCTAGCTAACCACCAAGGATCTCAATGCTTCCTTGGTCATTTGACACTTGCTCATCGCCTGGATGCAATGAAGGGAGTGAGTCGAGCTCTTTGTGGTGAGGCATGAGGTTGGTGTCCTGTTCCAACTCCTTCTGCTCCATTTTTGCATCCAACTATTCAAGTGCATGTTCTATCTCATGAGCAAAGTCTTGCCCCTATGATGGTTTACCCTGCTCACCTAATGCTAGTTGTTCAGACGAATCAACTACTTGTATGGGGGCTGCTTCATTTGTCTACACATGATGCACACCCTGCTGTATCTGTTGTTGCTCCACTTCCTTCTCCCTTTGGCGACCCTCTTGTTCTTTCTGGAGTTACTCCCTCAACTCATGCAAATCCTTCTCTACTTCTTCCATTCTCTTCTTATCCCTCTACCTTCATGCGATGCACTTGTCACATTACTGCCTCTTTGCCTAAATAGCCATAACTTCTTGTTCTATAAGTGGATCTACTTGAAACTTCCATCTTTTCTCCTCCTCCATGCGGTTGACAATATTCTTGTTTCCTTTGTCGCGCATAGGTATGCTTGGCTCTACTGCCTCTGCTGCTGCTGCTACTGCGGGTGTTGGTGCTCTCTGTGATGCTGCTTCATGCTACTTTTCTAACCACTCTATGGCAAAGCCGACCTCTTCATTGGGTCTGGAGGAATTGTAGCAATACGTCCATGAGTCTTCCTTGGCCCAATGAAATGCCTCATGGATCTAGTTTAACTAAACTCTCATGCATTGATCCTTCACAATGCAATGTGGGTCATACGGCTTGAAGCTTCGGAGGTCGAACGGGTACTTCTTCATCTGTTCTGCTTCGAAATCCGCTTGCTTGATACACCAAATCTCATATAACCCAATATGAAATGGAAGAGTGGGCCAAGGTGCCTTCTTCTTCTGTTGCAGTCTAGCTGTCAATCCTGCTGAGATGTGATACGCCTGCATGAAAAGTACGTCCAAGGCAAAATTTGGCAGAACATGCGAAGGCTTCTCCGCACTAAACAATCAGATGAAAGTGTCAGATGGTGAGGCATACCAATCTGCAATGCCTAACAATGCCTCCATTGCTTCCTTTGACATTCAAGGTGGATCATGTTTGAGTAACATCTTGTATATTGGGGTGAAAAAATGGTCAGATAGCCGTATGATACTCCGCTGAAGCTGCATTTCGACAACAACTTGAAAGATGTGTTCACAACAGTCTCCGCTGGTGACCATGCCCACTCCAAGCCTGGGAACTCATGTGGGGCACAGAATGCATCTAGGATGTAAGTGGACATATAAATATTTGCGTGCATACCCTCGGGTGATTGTCGAGCCTTCGTGACTTGTTCCTTCACCTGATGAGCTAGTATGTCGGACCAGTTGCATGGTCTTCCTTCTCTAGCCAATTGGTCCAATGCAATCACCCAACTCTGAGGAAAGCTTTTAGTTCTCACTTGGCCACTCAGTCAACATGTGAATATAACTAAGTATTGGTATGCCTTCCTCAATCTCTTTGTTTTGTAGATCTGGTTGGATGTCATCCTGAAACGAGCTGGCTCCTTTACCCAATCCTTCAGAATGTCTCTAGATTTACCTATTTTACTCGGCAAGTTGAATGGAGGAATCATGACAGTCACGAGCTCTGACATCTGATACATCTCATCATAATCTCATTCCTAGAAGGTTTCAAGCTTCGTCCCACTGACACTTCTCAAGGTCATCGCCTCGGGGTCAGTGTGAGAGATGATCTAATGAATCATGTTCACACATGGGAACGCGGGGTATCTGCATGCAATTTGGTACAAGCCGGACTTGTGAATTTTCACATACACTTGACAGTCTTTGAGGTCTTCCCCAAAAGTGCCTTTGAATGTTTCATTAACCTCTTGCCACTTCAGTTTGATGTCCTTGTCTAGATACAACTTCGTATCTTCATAGATTGGAAGACTAGAGGACACCTTCTTAACTATTTCTCCAGCTACAACTCCATCGGTGTCCTGTTATCCTATTCTCCTTGAAGCCATTGACATAGATGAACACCTGAAAGAGTTGGAAACAAGCAGCATGCATGGCAAGAAATTTGTCAATGGAAATAAAGCAAATCCAGGGAAGGATACAACACATACCTGGGAAACTGATGAGAAAGATTATGCAAATTTTACTAGGACGCTAGGTAAATGGCTGCCAGAACTATGAAAAATGTAGTCTAAATTGTTTGGGAGGTAGGAATGGCTACTCGATCTGCAAAATGGCAATCTAGTCAGGCAGCTGGCTGCTAGGATTGCGCAATATGAAATTCTAGCTAGGAAGGACTACTAGCCTAGGGACAGAGTTGCGCAATTTCTTGGGCCAAGTAGCCATTGTCCTCCAAAAATGTGCAAAACAATCCTAGAGGCCAGTGCTGGGAAATAATGCGCATTTTTGGAGAGGAAGGTGAGTCTTCCTTCCCCAGATTGCGTAATGCAGTCTTGGTGAAGGCAGAGCTTGGGCCAAGGTTGGCCCGACTTGCCGATGGGAAACTGAAAGAAAATAAAATAATGAACGCATGGTAACAGTAAGTGATAGCAGAAGTGATTGATAGTTCATGGAAAACATGAGTGAAAGAATCATCAAACAGATCAACATGCATGTGGGTGAGGTAATTTGTTGGTTGGGCGAATGTCCGTGCAAAAAAATTTCAAGCATGCAACAGTAGTGAGATAGCAACAGAAACTGAAACAAAGCTAAAACAAGCTATTATACATGTAAAAAACATCTAGCATTCAAAGAAATCAAGAAAACAACACTCACACAAGCGAATACACAAAAAGCGACAAAAACTCTGAAAAAGACAAGTTGAGGCCACTTACCCATGAATAATTGAGCCAGATGTGTCGAAGAGTCCTGGATGTGCTGTGGGATGTCAGAACTCCAAGATCGATGTGAATGAATGAGCTTTGGTGCATTGAATAAATAAGTTTGGTCTCATGACGCACGTGCCACAAATCTAGGAAAATTCAACACTTGGAGGGAAACTTCTAAAACAACTTTGCATGTAACCCCCTGGCTGCTAAAAATAGCTCCCTAAATCATGGGATGCCTTTTTCATGTTCTCTCTTGCTACTCTGGGAAGAGAAAGTCATTCATGCATGCAGGTTAAGTTTCCTCGGTCCCGGGAGGAACTAGTTAGCCGAACTGTTCATGCATGTCGTTGCTCAACTGCTTGGGAAAAATGCACATTCCTGGCTGAGACCTGGGATGGCTGCCCAGGAGGATTTTGCAATTTCTAAGAAGAGCAGCTAATTATTGCCCAGATTTGTACAAATCCTGGGCTGAGCAACCCTACTGGGGAAATTTGCGCAAATCCTGCTGGGATTGTTGGTTGGCATGAATACACAATCCTTGAGCCCAGTAGGCTACCAGAGAGGATTGCACAATTTCTGGAGGGAAGGCCGGCCATCCTCCAAAAATGCACAATTTTCAAGGGGAAGATGCTTAGCCTACAGCTGGACCAAGTCCAGGTGAATAGCTTGTGAGGGGAATCGACCAATTGTGATTGACAGACTACCTTTTTGTAAGGAAAACACTGAAGCTTGAGTACTTAACGAAGCAAGACAAAGTGCTGCGAAAGGTTGGTAGAGAAGCTCCAAAATAGGCTAAGGAAAAATTTTGGAGGGTGGTTGTAGCCACTACAACACAACCCTGTCTGACATAATCTTCTTCGAAACACCACACAATCCCACAATCTCCTTAATGAAGACTTGTGCTACCTCACTAGATGAATAAGTAGTCTTTACTGGAATGAAGTGAGCTGCCTTGCTCAACCTGTCTTCCACAACCATGAAAGAATCATGCTACCTTGATATCCTCAAAAGACCTGTAATGAAATCCATGGAAATGACTTCCCACTTCCACTCTGAAATCGAAATTGATTGAAGAAACCCATCTGGATGCTTATACTTTGCCTTTACCTATTGAAAGTCCAAGCATCTAGCCAAAAACTCTCCCACTTCCTTCTTCAGATTTGGCCAATAGTATAAATTCTTCACTCTTGTCAATGTCTTATGATATCTTAGGTGACCTGAATATGGCTTGACATTAAACTCCTTTAAGATAAGCTTCTTGAGTTCACTGTCATCTGGCACATAGATCCTATCCCTGAATCTCACCAAGCCATCTCTTGTGAGATGGTAGCCTACATCCTAGTCACCTGTGCTCTATTGTAGCCTATGTATAAGCTCTGTGTACCTTTCATCCTATTTTCCTACCTATAAGATCTAATCCTATAAATCTGTCCCATATGATCTCACTGTTGCAATATGGTTCAACTGCACTTTCTTGTTGAGAGCATCTGCAACCATGTTCTCCTCACCCTTGCTATATCTGATCTTCAAGTCAAATTCACTAAGGGTAGCCAACCATTTAGCTTGCCCGACGTTCAAATTCAGTTGGTCAAACAGATATCTCAACCCACTTTGATCACTTATCAATATGAACCTCTTTGCCAAGAATATAGTGTCTCCACATCTTCAAAGCATGAATTATAACTGCCAACTCAAGATAATGAGTCACGTAGTTCTTCTCGTGCTCATTCAATTTCCTGGACTCATAGCATATCACCTGTCCTTCCTGCGTCAAGACTCCACCAATTCCTCTCTTGCAGGCATCTGTACACACCATGAACTCTTTATCCGAGTTTGCAATCTTAAGAAATTAAGAATTTGTCAACAACTGCTTCAGTTTCTCAAAACTTGATGCACACTTCTCTGTCGATTCAAACTTCTTACCTTCCCTCTTCAATGATGTAATAGGATAGGAAATGTGTGAGAAGTTTGTGATGAACCTCCTATAGTAACCTTCTAACCCCATGAATGATATGACTTCATCCATATTCTCTAGAGCTTCCCACTCCATGATAGCTCTTACCTTTTATGGATCTACTACTATGCCTTCCTTGGAGACAACATGTCCCAAGTAGTCCACCTATATTTAAAAGAAATTTCACTAGCTAAGATTGGCATACAACTGATTCTCTCTTAGCAATCTCAATGTTACTGCTAAATGCTTAGAATTCACTTCCTCATTCATTGAATATATCAAGATGTCATCAATGAATAAAATAACAAACTTGTCCAGATAAGGATGCAACACGCTATTCATTGAGAACATAAAAGTAGCTGGAGCATTAGTCAAACCGAATGAAACTACAACAAACTCATAATGCCCATACCTCATCTTGAAAGTAGTCTTGTATATGTCCTCTTCTTTGATACATACCTGATGATATCCTAATCTTAGATCAATCTTCGAGAACATTGATGCTCCCTTCAATTGATCAAACAAGTCATCAATCCTTGGCAATAGGTATTTGTTCTTTATCATCACCCCATTCAGCTGCCTATAATCAATGAACAACTTGAGAGTATCATCCGTCTTCTTCACGAACAATATTGGTGCACCCCAAGGCGATACACTTGGCATAATGTATCCCTTATTAATCATTTCCTTCAACTACAATTTCAACTCTACTAATTCTGGAGTTCTCATCTTGTAAATTTCCTTTGATGGTGGTGCTACCCCTAGTACCAACTCAATATAAAAGTCCACTTCCCTATGGGGAGAAAACTATAAAATCCCTACTGGAAACACATCCTGAAATTGTTGTAGTACGGGGTACCTCTTGAATATTTTTGCATCCTTAACTTCTTACCCTTGTCACTAGAGATATGGACTACAAACATCACACACCCTTTCCTGCAACTGCACTTATCCAGCATAGTTTTGACCATCCTCATTGATGTAGGCTTCTTCTTTCCCTACAAGATTCTCTTTTCCCCGTTATCATCTAGGCACTCAATAGCCTTGTCGTAGCAATCTACTTTGGTCCTATGAAGGTACAACCTATCCATACCCAAAAGAATACTATACGAACCCAATGGAAGTATATTGAAATGTGATACTATAGGGATAAGATTCAACTCGAATGCACAATATCTTACTCGTTGATGAACTCTCTTCTTAATAGTTGTATCCAATTGCACCAACCAAGACTCTGAATGCATTTCTTTTCTCAAGCCACACTTATCCACCAATTCAGGATTAACACACTATAATTAGATCGAAGACCAATCAAAATAGTAATAACTTGATCACAAAGCTTACTTTCCATCTCAATAATAGATTCCTGGTGATCTGCCTACCTATTGTCCACAGTTGCATAAATCCGAGGAATACTATGACCAACATCCCCAATTGTCTACACCTCCTAAGAACTATAAATATGAGGCATGTACAATGTATAATCCTTCTTACAATGATATTTTCCAGATATCCAACACTACAATGGTCCTCTACCATCACCTCTAGTCTACTGCTCTCTAGGCTATGACCCATGTCCCTTATCAAGTGCATTGAACTTCATGTAAGTAACCATGTTTTCTTTCTCACCTACATCCTAAGGTCTTCCCCGCTCTAGTGACCACTTCCCTTTAACTTTTTCATTTCCCTTCAAGTCACATTTAGGATTAGATTTACGCTTTGACTGCTCATAACAATGCTTCTATTTATAGATGGCTTCCTCTAATGATATAGGCTCATCAAACTCAATATGGTCTCCATATGTTTTTGGTACACCGATGAACCTCTGAATCTTAGCCTTCTCCTCCTCGAGATATGGAACATATCTCAACAACTCCAAGAACTTGTTAGTATACTCATCATCTATCATAGAAATCATCCGTAGCTCATAAATTTCCTTAGCTTTGGCATCATAGTACCTCTCCGATAAGTAATTATTCTTGAAGATCCTCTAGAAATCATCCTCAATCAAGTCTTCCTCCTAAATTCCCTTGACATTATTCACATCTTCCCACCAGATATTTTCTTTCCCTTTAAGCTTGAACGTGGATATCTTGGCTTTCATGTACTCTGAATAGCTATGCAATTTGAAGAATTTCTTCAACCCAAGTAACCATGCCTCGACATCTTCTGACTTCTTCATCTCTGCATCAAATGTAGGCACCTTGACTTTCCTGAAATCCTCAAGTAAATACGCACCCCTCCTATAAGGATGATGACAGTGATGATTGTAATGATGTCTCTTAAATGAGGAACTAGAATGATTCCCATACATGATAGTCCTCCTGTCTGGTGTATACAGTGATATACCACCTCTCACTGTGTCCCCTCTATCAAACTTGGATCTGGACCAAGACCTGCTACCATAGGCTCCATTATTTTTCACTTCTTGTTCTTGACCGATTCTCACCTATCCCTATTTCTACAACTCTTACAAGGATTGTTTCATTAACCTCTACCTGCTTCTCCTGAGCCCTTGCAAGCTGCCCTCTATCCTTGCTACTTAACTGATCTATAGAGAGAGTCATAGGAACTGTAGTCTACCATTTTCCTTGTCATCTTTGATTATATTCTACCTACAAGTGTACCATGTCAGATAAACCAAATAGATACCAAAATCAAAACCATGACTTATTCTTCTCAAGGAGCACTTATCTCATTTGCAAGAACAATTCACATTAGCATGTAATGTACAATCATAAGCATATCCATATAATCATATCAACACATCAACATCATAGCAAAAAAACAACATCATGCATGACCATACCAACTATATACCATGACCCCATGCATGAAATCCATAACCATGGTAACATCAGAATATACCCAAAGAGAGCACAACCCACTCTAATACCACCCTAGAGCACCCCTACCACTCATTTAATCGCTCTTACAAGCCTTTCAGGTAAATGTGAAACAAAGTTATACTATAATATGAATCAACCTCCTAGATGACCTTGAGGAAATAGAGTCGACACAACAAGACCTTACTGAATTTTCTCAAGTGTTATAGGATCCCCAAGGGATGACCCACCCTTCCTGGACCTATGTCCCTAAGACAACTTATCTTTTCTAAACTAGAGCCCAAGTCTCTCCCTTTCCAACCCCTCCAAGTGACTAAGAGTCTACAATCACTCCCACGAGCCTGCCTGAGTGTGACTATAGCCTTTTTCTTCCAGCGCTATGCCAACGACTATGAGATTTAAGGCTATTTTCCAGGGCTAGGACCTAGCCACTGCCCAGAACTCCATGAAATTTATAAAACTCATAAAATACATGAAGACAATGCCTTTGATAAAAAACTTGATCAAGAACTTGACTAATTTGGTTTAACCATAACTGTCATTTTGTCAAACACTTGGGTACGGGTCATGAATGAAACTCTGAACATAAGGAGCTGAAAATTTGTCTGAGGTTTAACAATAAGGATCACTACCTTCTCATGTTAGCTTTCATAACATCAATTAGGTCTTTCATTCATTATTCATTACGTTACAAGTAAAAACATGGAAAGATCCATGACTAAGAGCTGTCACATAACCACGCTTATAACTAGCATATAACTAGATAAACAATGAAAGAATAACCATTATAGCCACATAATAAAAAGTACATTTTCATCAAAAGAAGAGAAACTTAGCTCTTATTAAACATAGGAAAAACCTAGCGAGGTTTGAGACTTCCACGTACCACATGACCATAGATTGGCTAAACCAAATATTTCTTTCAACCAATCACCCCCGTGCCATATTCCAAGCATGAATGTGGGATCTCATGGGATAAGCCAATCCATAAACAACCAAGGGAATCTAGAGGTTAAACCAACTCCACCCTCACCATACCATGATCTCACCTAAACTGGTGTCAAGATCACAAAATCAAACTGAGATTGGATGGCTCAGAATTTTTTCTCCAATACCTTGAGGAATTTTCATGTCTTTACCCTCAGTATTTACCGTGTATCCCACCATTACCAGTTAAGGCATTCCTAGGCCTTTGGGAATTTTCTTGAGACTACCTCACTCAGATCCAAACTATTCTGGCAATCCAAACCTCCAACTGAGAAAAGTCCCATCACACCATAACTATCCAGAAATGGCAAGGTAGTGCTAAAATCAACTGTCGAAACCCAACAAAATACATGCCAATGACAACAAAAGAACCAAATACCAACATGCACATACCATGCATGTGAAAACCAGCTAGGAAATCATACATGTAGCTTGTTACCTGCAAGTATTCGTAATGAAGCTGCTTGATCCAACTTTTCCTTGATCCTTTCGTTCCTTTGCTTTCCTTGTCCATCCTTTTATTTCTTGATTTCCTTCTCCTCTTGGTGCTCTTCTCCTCTCTGAGACTAATTCCAAAACTGAACTGAAAAAAAACTACCAATTGATGCTCTAATGTCTTTTATTATTGATGCCTCTAATTTCTTTAGTTTCCATTATTTTCCTTCATTTTCCTCCTCACATGCAACATGTGACCTTTTACCTTCCTTTTCTCCTATTTTCCATTATTTCCATAAATAAAGTGTAAAAAATACCTTTTTGCCTTTTCAAAGCCTTTTCCATTGCCTTTGCCAATTCCCGCTTAGCCATAAACACAACAAGTGATGCCCACTAGGATATTTTCCCAACATTCAACTTGGAATAAGTGTACCCTAATTGTGATCTTATTTTTCCTTTATTAACTTTTATTACATGAAATTTTAACCCAAGGATGTTACAGGCTCAAACTAACTCTTCACAAAATAGACTAGTTCAGTAAAAAACCAATATTAAAATAGTTTAGTTTTAGTTCATAGAGAAGAGAAATGTGTTCCAATATTGTTTGAAGGGGGGAGCTTTTCATTTGGCCATTATTTAATTTCATGTTGTTAGTTTATATGTAGATTTAAATGATGCAAGATGAGATATTTTCCATTTTTTAGTGCTTGCGATTTTATTTTGTCAAGTAACTGCTGATATTTTCCAGAGTTTTTCCAATTCTGAAAGTTGTTGATCCCAAAGTTATGAACACGGGAAAAAAAAAGGTCAAAATTGGGAAAAGCACATCTTGGCTAAAATCAGAACAAGCTTGCATAGGTTAATATGTGAGGCCCTGAGGGGGTATATTCTAAACAACACTTCTTCCTCAACCATACCACTTATAGCGCATCAAGAACACAAACTAGTTGGAACTGCCTTGCTTTTTGTTTTATCATCAAACCACCTTCTCCCATAAATTCCTTACAACATGAAGATTCTAGTATACGAAATCCTAATAAGAAAGGATCATGTCATAAATGAACCCTGCAATTCAAATATGTCATGGTAACAATACAATAAATTGAATCAATTTCCCCAGGTGCATTGAAAGTTTAAGTGGATTCTATTCCTCTACTTGAGCAACCTGTCGAGCTCCATTACTCCCCATCTCGACAATCCAAGAACCCTAAAGCTGTTGGATATTTCATTCAATGATCTAATTGGAAAAATCCTGGAAGAATGCATGAACTTGTTCTTGCTCACTCTCTTGAACCTACTCTATAGCAAGCTACGTTGTGGAATACATGATTCCATTGATGACATATTGGACCTTGAGATTTTGAATCTCTGGGACAACAACATTACAAGTTTGATTCCCCAACACCTCCGGAAAAATGGCAAGTTGTTGGCCCTCAATATCTGATATTATAAGCTCTTAGGCCTCGTACCACCATATCTCTGCACAGGTGGTAAGCTTTAGAGCTTCATTCTACTCAACAACTTATTCTTTGGCCCCATTTTGGAAACCTTGGGGTCTGCAAATCTCTTACGCACCTTCATATGGGAAATGATTATCTCAATGATTTGATTCTTTTTGGGCTCCTGTATCTACCCTAGTTGGGCCTCTTCAAGAATTAAGACAATTATTCGACAGGCCCCCTCGTTGTTTTTAGTTGTTTTTGAAATTTTTTTCCCTTCAATGTTTGATGCTAAAACATTATATGCACTTGTTAGAATGGTTTTTTTGTCAGAATCACAAATAAAGTATGTCATCAAGGTTTGCTAGGTGCGTTTGCATATTTATTTATTTTTCCATGATGCATCCACTAGCTTTGGTCAGCTTAACAACTTATCAACGTCAATCACATGGTTTATATGGTATATATTTTTACCTCTACATGGATTTCTGGGAAGTGAGAGGGTTCCTGGGTCATGTGAGTTAGTACCGAAGATTCATTGAGAATTTTTCTAATATATCTTCTCTTCTCTTTCGGTTATTGGCTAAGGATATTTATTTCTCATGGACCGAAGCATGCTAACGAGCCTTTGAGAACTTGAAGGAGAAAGTAGTAAAGGCACTAGTCCTGAGGAGACCTAATTGGTCCCTTCTATTTCACATCTCCTCTGACCTCCCAAAGACTATTGTTGGTGCAAATTTGGGTCAGGAAGAAAATCATGCATCCTATGCCATTTATTTTTCCAGTAAGAATTTTTCTACTATTGAGTTGAATTATACGGTAACATAGAAATATTTTTAGCTGTATTTTTACCATAAATAAATTTAGAATCTGTATTACTGGATATGAATTTTCTTTCATACTGATGATTTTGCAATTAGATATTTGATGAATAAACCATTAACTAGAAGTAGGGTTACTAGGTGTTATTATTACTACAGGAATTTAATGTTACAGTCATTGATAGTCTAGGGAAATCTAGTGTTGTTGCTGATTTTTTATCTAGATTAGATAATCCTAGTAAAAAATATACCTGTAGATGATCCAATTCCTGATGAATATTTGTTTTTCATGGAAACTAACTCGCCATGGTTTGCAGAGATAGAAAACTACCTTGTAATAGGAAAGACACCACCTCACCTTCCCGCTAGAGAGAAGCAGAAGATTATTAAAAACAACGCTTCATATTCATGGATCCAAGATGAACTCTTTTACATAGGCTTTGATTTAATTATTCGTAGGTGTGTGAGAGAGGAATATGTGTTTGACATTCTTAAAGAAACCCATGATGAGCTTTGAGGGGGCCACGTTTCCAACAAAATGACAGCTTATAAAGTGCTTAGATCATTCTACTTTTGCCCAACCCTTTTTAAGGATGCCAAAAGATAAGTCAGCCAATGTGACAATTGTCAATGAATTGGCTTACTGGTGCAAGAAGATGAGATGCCTTTATGTCCCCAGGTGATGATTGGGCCCTTTGAAAAATGGGAAATTAGCTTTGTAGGGCCTATTTCACCTCCATCTCTAAAAAAATGTATATTGTGGTTTATACTGCTTTTTTTACTAAATGGATAGAGGAAAAAGCTATTTTATATGCTACTGAAAAGTCTGTGATTGATTTTTTATTTGAAGATTTTTTCGTGAGATTTGGTGTGCCCAGGGAAATAATTTCTGACAATGAAGTGCAGTTCACTTCCAATCTTGTGAAAGGAATAATGGAGTAATATGATATTCGTCACAAGAATTCATCCCCTTACCACCCATAGGCCAATGGTCAAGTGGAATCTACGAACAAGGTCATTGAGACAATCCTTACCAAAACAATCAACATGAACAAAAAGGATTGGGAAAAGAAGTTACCAGAGGCTTTGTGGGCATATACGACTACCTGGAGGAATATTATTGGCCACACTCCATATGGACTAGTTTATGGAAAACAAGTTCTGCTACTCATTAAGTTTCAAATCAAGACCTACATAACTGTAGTTCTACAGGGTTTAGATCTCTCTCAGGTACAACAAAAATGTCTCATGCAATTGAATGAGTTAGATGAAATGAGAAGAGATGATGTCTAGTATAATACTCTACTTTAGAAACAACGTAGTAAGAGACATGATAAACTGATTAAGACAAAACAATTCCAGCCAAAGGATTGGGTACTTCTCTTTGAATTAAAATTCAAGAATTTTAAAGGGAAGTTTCACACTCATTGATTGGGGCCTTATGAAGTGGTTGGAGTTTTTGAAAATGCAGTTGTAGAGATCCAAACAATCGATAAGCATAGGATTGTCTTCCTCATAAATGGGAATAGAGTTAGGATATATCAACATCCCATTACTAAGGGGGAATTTATCAAGAAGTTGAACAACAAGAAGAATTGAAGATGGTAGGCATATCAGATCTCTAGCCTATTGTGAGTATTTCTTAAAGTTGCTATTTTCCTAAAAATAATAAAAATAATAAATGAAATGAAACAAAATCATAAAAAGGAAAAAATAATAATAATGCATGACTGTGAAAATCGACTTACTAGTGCAGTTGTGTAGGAGGCTACCTCAAAACCAATTTATTGGCAGGTAAACTCTCTTTTTCTTCAATAAAATGGGAACGTTGGCCGAATTAATATACATGTTTCATCTATCCTTGAGAATAAGTAGGTCTTTGTAGGTGTTTATGGTGGCAACATAGGTCAACTAGAAGGAACTTTCTCTTGTCAAATCTATATATATGGTCAGCATGAATAGTTCCCATTGTAGTTAATTTACTTTCCATGGGCCACAACATCAAAACAAGAAGGTGAATGATAAATTTTAAATATGAGAACATTGCTTGACTTCGTTTCACACTTCATTCTTTCCCACCCTTTCCTGAGAAATTAACCCCTATCCCTGTTTCTAGCTTCCCCTCTATATCCCTTATTTATACACCTCCCATTCTTTATTCTCCCTATCCCTATTCTAATTTTCCCCTTTTTTTGGTATACTTTTTCTATTTAGGCCCTTCCTTCTATTCCTTAAAATTGATACCCTCCCATTCTAAAAATATTTCTTATTCCCTCTTCTTTGCCCGTGATCCTGAAATTAAAAGTTTCTTTTCTTTTTTACCACTCTACATATATATTCAGCATCGTCTTGGAAACACCTAGAAGCAAGTAGTTCTTACCAAAGTTAAATTGAATATATTGAACTTAAATACAATAGCTTTGAATGGTTTGATTGGCTTTAGTATCATCGTTTCTGGGTTTTTCAAGCAGTGCAGGAAGACTATGCAGTGCGTGTATGCAATGATCATCAACCTCCACCTTGTTGATCAAATATTACCAGTGTTATGTGTGCAAACATATGATTAATGACCCGTATCTACTAATAATATGCTTATTTGTGAGAATTATGAATGTGAGATGGGTCACTTAATGTATATTTGAATATTTATAGTGGTTTATCTCTAAACACAATGTTTGATGGCACATTAGATTGTAAAGTAATTATGGTATATTTTAACCTACTTTAGACTTCATAATTTTTTAAATGTATGTTATCATTGTCTGATAAACCTTAATTATTGTGAGGGAAGCTCAGATTTGGGTATCCATGTTATCATCTCCACACATAGAAATCATGGCAACCATAGATTCCTCCTCATTCACCGCCTCCTATCTATGCGTTAGAGATATCATTCCCTTTTATTAGTCATAATTATCTCTTGCCTAAAAAAAAAATTCATTATTCCCATTTGATTATTAATTAGAACTTTCACACTTACCATTTTGATTGTCAATTAGTGAAAATGTTGGGTGTGGTTGTAATAGCCCTAGTAAAAATTCCATGTAAAAATATATAAGACTACAGTTGATGGGACACATATTCCAAGATGAATGTTGGGTAGGACATCCTAGTGTGGGTGTTCATTTGGTTTCTTATGGCTAAGGAAATTGGAAAAGCCAGTGGCTAAGGATTTGGAAAGGCATGAGGAATTTATTGCCATTTTATTTATGAAAATAAAGGAAATTGGGAGAAAAGGAAGGTGAAAGGTCATTGGTTGCAGGTGAGGAGGAAAATGAAAGAAAATAATGGAAAATGAAGAAAATAGAGGCCTCATTGATAAAATGGCTTATGAGGATCTGTTGGCAGGCTTGGTCAGTGTAAGATTTTTCCAGTTGAGTTTTGGAGCTCTCTCATTACTCTCTCTCTCTTTCTCTATCTCTCACTCTTGGACACTTAGAGTTTTCTTGGATCACTTTGGCATTGGAGCAAGAAAAGCAAAGAAGGTAAGAGGAAGCAAATATCAAGAAGGGAAAGGTAGGATCAAGGAACTACAACAGGCTTCATTTTAGGTATCCACTTTCATGTGTATTTTCCTTGCTAGATTTGGCATGCATGGGATTCCATGTGTTTCTTTTCTACCATGGCATGCATTTTTCCAGGTGTGACAATATTTTCAACCTAGCCTTTCCATTTCCTGATAGCTTTGATGAGATTGGTTTTTTTATTCGGTTTATGTGGGATGGCTGGATTGGATTTGAAGCTGAGTGGGGTGGATCTCCGAATTGACAAACACATGGTCTGAGTGGTCCCTAAACCGAACTGAGGATCACAAAGCCACTTTCCTAGTAACCCCTGAATTGGAATGTGGGTTGCAATAAAGCCAGATTGTGTGCCTCGGTGGCCTAGGAATCCTTGTCGGTGAATGATGGGATATACAGTATAGCCAAGAGGTATATTTTCTCTCTGTTGGGTCTAGTGGTCCCAGGATGGGATGCACGGTAAAGCCTAGAGAGTATGTCTTGGTGTAGGGCCTAGTGATCCCTTGCTCGAACTCTGGATGCGCGGTAAAACCTGAGAGACTAGGAGGCACTCAAATTCCTCATGGTGTAGGTGGAGAACTCTGGTGGCATCCATGTTGATTGGTGTTTTTTGTGTGTTCTATGCGTCCCAAATTCATGCTTGGAATGTGGCACGGGGGTGATTGGATGAAGAGATACTTGGCTCAACTAATCTATGGTCAGGTGGAACGTGGTAGTCCCATCTTTGGTTGGTTCATTTCATCCATTAATGAGACATTCATTCCCTTGATTTTCATGTGTAAATGTGTCGATGTATATGTGGATTTTGATGGCTAATATGTTTATGGTATTTTTGTTCTGACTATGCTGGTTTTATGTATATTTTATGACAACAACTATGTATGGCTCTCGGCATGTTTTTACTTGTAAATGAATGAATAATATATCTATGGCCTAATAGACGATAATGCATCAAATGACATGGGAACAATGGTTTGTAGCGATTCTCAGATAAGTATGAGATCCCTACACTTAATTCTGATGTTTACACCTATAGGTTACATGTTGATGATATGTTTGATGAAATGCCTAGTATACCTATTAGGGATATGGTTATGGTATTGTTTAGTTTATTGCTTTTGCATCATTGTTTCCCTATATTTTTACTGATTCTAAGCTATCACTCCATTATGGGCAGTGGCCTGGGCTTTGGGCTGAAAAAGTGGCTTAAATCATGGGGTCACTGGCACATAACTAGAAATTTTGGTCTCTGGTCGCTGGTAGGCAAGCCTGTGAGAGCGACTTTGGGTTTTTGGTCGCTCCCTTGCCCATAGCATGAGAGTGACTATGGCCTAAGAGATCCAGAAAAATAGTGAGACCCAGGGACGAGTTTCTGAGTGGCTGACTTGTCTCCTAAGGGTTCTATTAATGATGTTGGATGACTGCGTTTAATGTTTTATCGATTTCACTTCCTTAAGGTCACATAGGAGGTTGAATATGATCATATTAGCCTTTCGTCTCATGTTTACCCTAGTTGGCATGTTTACTTGGGTGGATGTGGGAAGAGGATGTTACAAAGTGGTATCAAAGTGGGTTGTGCTCTCTTTGGGTCATATATGATACTACAGAGTGGTATCAAAGCATGGTTCAACTCTCAGATTGGATGGGCGGTGTGGATTGGTCATGCATGCATGTCTCTTACATTTTCATTCCATGTGCTTGTTGCATTTGCTTGATGATTGAGTATGGTTGTAGTAGGGTTATCATGGAGAATTTGATATTGATTTTGTGGAATGCATCTGTCATGAGTATATGACTAGTTACATATTGGTATATTTCTCTTACATGTTATTGTATGTCACTTGATTACATCCCTATATGTTAGGTTGCATTCTTGTATGTTTGATTACATGTATCAGTATTGTAGGTTTGTTACAAGTATTGATCACTTATGCTCAACTACATGCGTTCATGTGTATGTGTAGTTTATTATGCATTGCTTATGCATGTTTATGGTTGCAGGCGACAATGTGTATAATGGAGTAATGGTTGTTCTCATGCATGAGGTCATGGTTTATGAAGTTGATATGGTCATGCATTGATGGCTAGACTCTAGCTAGAAGGATGTGTATATGGTTTTGTAGTCATGTGTTATATGTCTATATGCAGTTCATATGCATGTATGGTCTTGGTTATAGTTATGCATGAATAGTAGGTCAAACATGCCTTTTTAAGTAATTGTATGCAATTTAGGTCATCATGATGCTGTTGGTTGTTATGATGCTAATGTATTGGATGAGATAGAGCACAAGATGCAAACTATCAAAGTGAGGTTGCAACATTAGACTTTGGGGTAAGAGAATATCATCATACAGGAATTGTATGTTTGGCATGAAGGTACGTAAGTTAAGGATTGTTATATGCATTAGGTTTCTATACATTAGGCTTATGTACATGTCTTTCAATGTTATGGTTGCATACATGATAGATGATAGTTGATTAGCATAGTTATATGCACATGTGTCAAATACTCAAGAATGATGGCAACCTCTAGTTGTATGCATTGCTATTGTTGTTTTATGTTAGATAACTTGATGATTATTTTATATGTTGTTGACAAGTATGTTATAGGTTAACTTGTTGTCATATGTCCATTAGCTTGACGATTAGGTTTTATGTTGTTGATGAGCATGATATATAGCTTATTGTTGTTATATGCTATTAACTTGATGATTAGGGTTATTTCATTGAGATCTTCATGTTGTAATTTGGATTGGTCATATGTGTGATGGTTATCTTCATTGCATTGAAGATATTGATGTTATATGTATTATGTTAACCTAGTTTGACCTATGCAGATGTTTATGGTTACGATATTCAGGTATGAGCCAACATATTTGTGATATGGTGATGTACTAATATAGATTGACTTTGCATGTGTGAATGATAATTGTGTATGAGTTATGATGTAAACATTTTAGCTAGTGACTATTTTGGATATCATGATCTTATTTATGTTTGAGTTAATATCTTGTGAAGTTATATCATGCTAACTAGATTGATTGTGCATACAAGATAGCCTCCTCTAAGATACACTAAGGTATGAGTTTCTTATGTAGTATACTTGGTGCTTCATTGTTGATTATGTCGTCTATTTGGTGTTTGAGTGTTTGGTGCCTATTATGTCGTCTAGTTGATTTATCTGACATGGTGCATTCATATCTTGCTTGAATGTTTGATTAATTGCATGATACGAGTATGAGTCTATAGGGCTACATGAAGAAATGGTATTGTTTTAAGATGATTGTACTAATACATATGTGTTGAGATAGTTGATATGTACTTGAATGTAGTAGCTGATAGTTGTAGTGTTATGTCTAATGACTATGAGTTGACTATGGATAATGACATGATTGCTAATCTTGGTAAAGGTTTATTTCAAATTGATAAATATGATTGTTTTAATATTTGGAACATGCGGTTGACATGTGTGAGTAGTTACAGGAAACATGCTTCGTATTAGCATGACAAGGTAATAGTTGATGTGTTTATATAACTGACAGTTGGGTGATGTGACAGTGCATAGTAAGCCTCAATTGCAACAAGGTAAAAAGGTTAAAGAAAGGAATTGGGCAAGAATTTATTTGGCTATGTTTGGAAACCCTAATTATAAAAAAATGAGTTCTTTGCTACAGGGAGTCTTCTTAACCTTGATTTTGTTTGACATTATTTGGATACATGCTATATTCATGAACATGTACTTGATAGGTATATTAGCTAGCCTTTAGTTACAGGTGGATCTGTCAAAGGATTGGAGTCCCTTGATAGATGACGTGGATGTGTTCAGTTGTAAGCAATGTTCTTGGCACAATAAGATGAGGTAACTAGTGTACTGTTATGTTTATTTATGCCCTAAGAGTTATGTGTTAATGATAGCATGATCCAGGGAGTTGCATTACAAGAGAGGTTGCCATGAAATCTCGAAGAAGGCTCAGGTTAAAATTTCATTGGGAACCATGGGCATTGAGTCATGGAGTATTTTTTTAGTCTTGTTCTTTTGGTATTTTGTGATTGTTGCGCTTGATTTTTGATTTTGCATGTGTCTAGTGCATATCTATGCCAATTTATTGTGGTGTCGTGTCGTTATTGGTTTTCCTGGTTTTCTTCTTGTCTGCTTCTTGGCTTTCCTTTTATTATTTTGAGACTTGGGAATTGGTTGGGAAAGAGGAAAGTTAATGGATCTTGATGCGAGTTGTGTGGTACCCAACAGGTAATGTAAGATACGGATGAAGCTCAGTGCATGAGTAAGCACAACTAAAGGCAAGACTATGACAGTCGGTTGCACTGGCTAGGTTCATTATGGTAAATGGATGGTGGCAGTAAAGTCATGAGAAAGGTAACCAAAAAGGAAAATTTAATAGATCTGAGGCGTCAAATACCTTGGCTATGTCGGGAACGACTATTATTAATGTTACACGTGTTTCATGAATAAAGGAAGTTCTCTTAAACCTTGACCTTAACATCTGGTAATTATGTTATGATCATGATTATGTTAATGTTTATATATGTATACATGTAGGTTTGTATGTATGTCATGTTTGACAGGATTGTCATGGATAATGATTATTAATGCTAACATTTATGTGTATATATATGTATGTATGCGTATCATTGTATGATAGGATCATGATTATTTATGCTAATGTTTACATATATGTATGTATGTATCCATGTATCTATGTCACTGTCTGACAGATCATCAAGAATCATTCTTGTGGTGGAATGTTGCTTATACAGGCGAATGGCATGAAGAAGTTCATGGCTATGAGGAATCAAGTGGGAAGAGTAGTCATGAAAAACATATGAGGTGAGTATCATGTGGATATGAATTGATAGTGTATGCTTTTATTATTCTTATGTTTATGTTATGAAATGTAACATTGAAGGTGTTGTAGTGGCTACAACCACCCTCCAAAATTTTTCCTTAGCCTGTTTTGGAGCCTCCCTACCAGCCTTCATAGCATCTTGCCTTGCTTTGTCAAGTCCTCAAGCTTCAGTGTCTTTCTTGCTCAAAGGCATCCTGTCGATCAAAGTTTGATATGTTCCTTTCACAGGCTGCTCATCTGGACTTGGTTCAACTACAGGCTGAGTAGCTTCCCAGTGAAATTTGCACCATTCTGGAGGGCAACCAACAATTCCCTCTAGGAATTGCCCAATTCCCTCTGATAGCTTGTTGGTCTCCTGGATTTTGCAATCCTACCAGCCAACCCTCCCAACAGGAATTGTGCAATTTTTTCCATCAACAGATAGTTCAGCCCAGGATTTGTGAAAATCTGGGTAGAAATCAGTTGTTGGGCCCAGAAATTGTGCAATCCATTTGGGCAGTCAGCCCAGCTGATAGTCAAAAATGTGAATTTTTCTCCAGCAGTCGAGCAATCGCTTGCATGTGTAGTTGAGTTGACCGATTCCCTCCAGGACCGAGCAAAACAGACTTGCATGCATAGGCTGCTTCTCCAAAGACAACATGCAAAGGCATCCCTTGTTTCATTAATCTATGTTTAGCAGTTGGAGGTTACATGCGAGGAGAAATTTAGAAACCTCCCTCCAAGTGTCGCTTCCCCTAGACTTGTGGCATGCGCGTCATAACCTCAATGTTATCAAAACTTATCAACCAGACACTGTAGAGCTCATTCCTCACATCAACCTTGTAGCTCTGACATCCCACATCACATCTAGGAGAATTTGGCACTTTCAGCTCAACTATTTTGGGGTAAGATCGGTTCCCATGCCTTGTGCTACATTTCTATTCCTTTTTGGGTTTTCACTTGTATGAGTACTGTTTTCTTGATTTCTTTGAATACTTGCTATTGTTTACATACATTCTAGTTTGTGCTAGCTCTGTTTCAATTTTTGTTGCTATCTTACTATTTTCGCATGCATGAAACTATTTTGCATAGACGTTCGCCCAACCAGTGAATGGTCTCACCCACATGCATGTTGATATGTTTGCTCAATCATCCATTCATGTTTTGCATGCATTGTTTATGACTTATGCTATCACTTAGTTTTGCCATGCATCTCATCGACTTACTTGCTTTCAATTGCCTGTTGGTGAGTCGGGCCAACCTTGGCCCAGTCTCTGCCTTCACCAAGGCTGCATTGCACAATTTGGAGAAGGAAGGCTCACCCCCCTCTCCAGATATGCAAATTCTATCCCAACACTGACCTCCTAGACTAAATTACACATTTCTAGAGGTTAGTGGCTGCTTGGCCCAAAATTTTGTGCACATTTATCCCTGGGCCAACAGCCTGTCGCAGCTAGAATCGCACATTCCGCAACCCCAATAGCCAACTGGCCAACTGGATTGCGAATTTTGTAGTTCCAGTAGTCAGTTAGTCTCCCAGCAGCCTGTACTGTGCCTTGTGTAGTCTTGGCAGTTAGTCTCCCGACCTCCTAGCCGAAATTGCGCAACCTTCACGATCATTCACCCAAGTATGTTGCAGGTCAGTTCTCATGTTCATTTTGGTTTTTAACTAACAGATTGCTTGCTATGAGTGTTTCCATGTGTCCAGGTATCACAGGTGTTCATCTACCTCTCAGTAGTATAGGTACAATGGTTTCCAAGAGAGTAGAGATGAAGACACCGTTCAGAGCACAATTGGGGATGCAGTTGATCAAGTGTCCATGGGCTTACTTACTCATGAAGACATCAAGTTGTTCATGGACAAGGACATCAAGCAGCAACATCATGAACATTAGCTGAAGCCAGCATATTGAATGCAGTGAACGTATAAAATGCAGCAAACATAGCAGACGGAAGAGGAAGGTTGTTTCCAACATAGAGGCGGAGCAAAGTTGCAAGATCAAGCAGATCCACTAATAATGAAAGAAACTTTGAAGACTCAGACTATGAAGTGAGGGCGTGACACGAAGATCATGTGAAGGCAGAAGATGGAACAAAGAAGGAGTTGCATGTGCCGAAGCAACAACTTAGGAAGAACATGAAGCTGCACAGACAGACCAATGAGTTGTAGTAGGAAGATCAACAATAGTGGGCTTAACATGCACTGACGGATGAAACTGAACCAGTACAAGTTAAGGATCCATCCCAGCAACTGACACGGAGAAAACATGGCAAGCAGTGTTGTTGATCGCATTCAAAGGATCTAGCAACATGCATGTCATTGAACGCACACATGCAATCCAACCCATTCAACACGCTCACCAAGGCAAAGACAAGAAATAAGTCCAACTAGGGTTGAACATGCACTTTGGAAAGTTGATGCACATGACCACCAACACACACTTGAAGGGGCCTAACTAATGCACCAGTTGCAATGGAGGCAAGAGTTCTCTTCAGCAAGATGTCACCATGAGGTGCATACACACCATCACGGATGACCAAGCTTGGAATAAACTCACTAGCTTCACCATCATAAGCATGTGAAAGAGTTGGATGAAGGGGCCTAACTAATTGGATGAAGGGGCCTAACTAATGCACCAGTTGCAATGGAGGCAAGAGTTCTCTTCAGCAAGATGTCACCATGAGGTGCATGCACACCATCACGGATGACCAAGCTTGGAATAAACTCACTAGCTTCACCATCATAAGCATGTCAAAGAGTTGGTCTCACCACAACGGACCGAGTATCAATGATGTCTTGCAAGGCTTTCTCAAGCCATGTTGTCTCACATGAGTACATGTGGATTGTAACGTTGATTCATGTCAAGTGTAAGTTGAGTGTCAATAGTTGGATGTAATAGTCATAGAGTAGGTGAAGAGTCATGAGGGTAGTTGAACTGCCACAAAAGGGAATGTTAAGGGTCACCCCACCCTTTTCTATAAATAGTCCCTCATAACTCATTGTATAGGCTTTTGGTCAGCCAAGCTTCTACTAAGGCTTCTTGAAGAAGACTTGGATATTATTGTAACGCACCTTGGTTTCTCCACTGCACGGAGCTAGTACATCTCTTTGGATGAGCAGGCGGATGTGGCTGTAACATTCTACTAATAGGGCTAGTAGGTTTAGATGGTGTATTGTATGATTGTGACTTACACTTCTTTATATAATAAATCCATCACATTTTCATGCATATGTTGTTATTGTAGTTGGACTTCTCCAATTGCCCTAATGATATATGTTGTTTAACTTACGTACTTGTGTATGAACTAATTCATAGGCAATTATATGAATCTTGTTGTTAATGTTTTGCATATGTTGTTAGTTCTATCACCGTCCGTGTCGACTACTCTACTGGACACCAGACAGACCTTTCTTTGAACCTTGTTATATCAACTGTCACACTCATCTCGGACTGATCCGTGAGTGTTGTTCAGGTTATCTTACCTTGTATGTTGGGACTGCTGCATTCGTGTCGACTACTCTATCGAAAGTTGTGCATGTCCTTTGTGTGGTGTGTTCCTAGCAGAGTTGGCACTGATCCCTTTCAACCTAGAACTCACCTTCACATTCCTCCCCCCTTTGAAGTGTTGGAACCTCGCATACTCATTCCTTAACCCACTGCATCAGTCACACCCTTGCTACTAATAGAGTTATCTTACTTGCCTTTGTGCGACATCGCAGTCAAGGCATTACCTTACAACCCACTACTGAGACTCCTACACCAAACGGTCTGAGGTCTAATTGGGACTTATTACCGGGGAGATCCCATTGACATGTTGGCAGGTCCAGCACCGTCAACATTTCTGGTGCTAGAAGGAGGGCATGATGACAAGCAGTGTCCTCTCATCCCATTTTGAACCTTTGCATATCTTTCATGGAATCTTGCATTCTTCTTCCCCTGAGTGTTTTTTGAACCGTGAAGATGTCTCCATCTCAAGGAAGATTTTCAATCTCTTGTCCACTCACACATATGATGGTGAAGGCGAAGTGGCCTGGCCTAAGCACTTACATAACTTCCTCTCCATGATTTATGAGGAATATGAGTTCACTGATGAACAAGGTGGTCTGCTTCTTGCATTCACACTTCACGAATCCCCATTTTGTTGGGTTCTTAGCCTACCAGCTGACACCGTGCACTCATGTCATCACTTCTGTGATCTTATTGAAGACATGTTCCATCATTTTGATCCAAACCATCTTGACTGGAAACTGTTACAACAATGGAGGGCTCTGCATGAATCCATTTTGATTTTTGGTAGCACTTCCGTGACTTACACTTTCAAGCTCCGAAGAGCCAGATGAAGTTTTCTTATCTCAAGAAATCTGCCTGTCCCAAGAGAAATCTTGATGTCAAACCTCACTCAACCTTCTTCGTTGATGGAACTGCACAATCCCATGTGGGATCAGGCACTGTATCAATGGACTATCCACCTCCCTTTCATTCAATAGTTCCACCATCGTCCAGTGATGTTGAGGATCATGTTCGCACATCTGTTCATTCTTCACACCCTCCCAAAATCACTCCACTCAATTTTCATGCAGAATTGGTTGTTATTCCTTCGAGTTCCCATATGCATTCCTTTCTTTGACCTTCGTCTTCACACCTAGGTGTTCCTCTGCATGATAATGTATTGTGTTCTATTAGGTCCCTATAATACTAGTGATGCCCCCATTGTTGTTGTAGTTGTATCCCTTATTAATATTTTTGTGCCCCTATTGTCCCCATATTGTTATTACTGTGCCCTATAGAATCCCTCTAATGTTATTTTTGTGCCTTTATATTATTATTGTTAGGTCAGCTTGGTTATTGTGACCCCTTAGACTCCTATATATAGAAAGGAGGTTTTGTCATTTGTATCATCAGAGAATTTTTCATTTGTGTAATGTAAAGGAGGTTGCCCCCTCGAAGAGGCTGAATTCTAAGGCGTTCAACTATATTTTTTTATCATTTTGTGAGCTGGTTTCATAACATTTGGTATCAAAGCTTTGGATTCTAGGGTTTCGCTGCTCCAAAATGATCATCGTGCCATTATCGCTATGACTTTTTTTCTGCGACGTTTTAGAAGTGAAACAAGAAAACCATTTGAGACGAATCGTGCTAAACCTTGGGTCCAAATTTCAGAGCTTTTCACAATATATTTGTGGAGATATTTTATGAGGAAGATGGCATTTTTGTAGACTCTTGAATTACATTCCAAACAAGTGACCTTGGGAAAATCATCATAACTTTTGTTTCGAGCATCAGATTGAAATTGCATAAGTTACAGAAAGAGGACAAACTGTAGTTTCTTGTATATATTTTTCAAATACTAAGGTAAAAATATTGACACGTGGAACTTCATACAAGTTCACTCTTCTGGAAAGGTCCATAATCAAGTCATCTTGGGAGATAGTGCATAACTCTACCTTGGAGAATCTAAATTCGATCAGACTGGTGGCACTGGAAAGAGGACAGAGAGGGCTACTTCAGATCACAATTTCAGAACTGGATGATCCGAAATTACATAGATACATTAGATTCAATATCAAGCTCCTGCAAAGTGAAAAAAGGTGTGCAGTTTTTTTTTTATTTTTTGCATAAGCTTGGTTTGAAAAATTAGTTTGAAGGAATTCAAAGGGCATAGTAAAGCATTATTATCGGTAATTGATGCCCGGAGGAAAGAAAATGCAAACACCTAGTAAACAACCTGAAAGTTCTAGCATGACTCATGAAGAAGAGGAAGAAATGCAACATGATATATCAAAATTACGAGACTGGGTGCAACAAATGTCACTTGCACAAAAAGTAACAAAATCTAAGATGGATGGTTTAAAGAAAGATGTAGAAGCTAAGATGGATGCTTTAAAGAAAGACATAGAAGCTAAGATGGATTGTTTAAATAAAGGTGTAGAAGCTAATATGGATGGCATGGAAGCTAAGATGAATGGCATGGACGCTAAAATGGATGTCATGGATGATAAGATGGAAGAATTGAAGATAAATTTGAATAAGTTGCTACAAGAAATGGTCACTAATGGTGAAAAGGTAGTAAAAGAAACTCATGATGAGAACAAAAGAAATGTTAATCATGATACCATAGACTCTAATGTTGGATCAAAGGTCCACCATATTCCAAAAATCGATATGAGGAAGTTTGATGGCAAGGATCCCGCAACATGGATATTACAGATGGAGCAATTTTTCGATCTCAATAATGTGCAAAACACACAAAAGATACGTATTGCAACTTTATATTTGGAACCAATCAGTTTGTATGGTATCAATGGCTTTGCTCTCGTAAACGAATTATCACTTGGGCAATTTTTATGGTAGAATTGACAGCACATTATGATGATACAAAAAGCAACACTTTTTTTAGCCAATTGATAAGTTTCAAACAAAAGGGTTCAATAATGGAGCACATTGAGGAGTTCCAAAAATTGAATATAAGGGTAAAAAATATTCCAGAGGAGCATAGGATTGATGTGTTCATAGGGACTTTAAAGGATAATATCCAACATGATGTTCGCTTTTGGGAACCTGATTCATTAGAGAAGCATTCAAGTTAGCAAGAAAAATGGAAAGCAAAATTATGGCAACCAGGAAGCATACCAGTCACAACTATAAAGATGGAAGTGTTGTTACTCCTAGCCTTCCACAACCTATAAGGTTGACACCACAACAATTGGAAGAAAAAAGAGAAAAAGGGATTTGTTACAGTTGTGATAGCAAATACACTAAAGGTCATAAGTGTGCTGAGAAGAAATTATTCTTCATAGATTGTGAAGAGGAAGAAGAAAAGGAGCAAGAAAGGTCAAAAGAAGAGGAAATACTCCAGGAACAAAGTCTACATAAAGAAGAAATGAATACAACCATATCTTGTAATGCATTGGCTGGAATTACCACTCCTCAAACCATCAAGATAGAAGGACAAA
>APFE030140125.1:94106-106365 GCA_000404065.3 Pinus taeda
ATAGCCAACTGGCCAACTGGATTGCGAATTTTGTAGTTCCAGTAGTCAGTTAGTCTCCCAGCAGCCTGTACTGTGCCTTGTGTAGTCTTGGCAGTTAGTCTCCCGACCTCCTAGCCGAAATTGCGCAACCTTCACGATCATTCACCCAAGTATGTTGCAGGTCAGTTCTCATGTTCATTTTGGTTTTTAACTAACAGATTGCTTGCTATGAGTGTTTCCATGTGTCCAGGTATCACAGGTGTTCATCTACCTCTCAGTAGTATAGGTACAATGGTTTCCAAGAGAGTAGAGATGAAGACACCGTTCAGAGCACAATTGGGGATGCAGTTGATCAAGTGTCCATGGGCTTACTTACTCATGAAGACATCAAGTTGTTCATGGACAAGGACATCAAGCAGCAACATCATGAACATTAGCTGAAGCCAGCATATTGAATGCAGTGAACGTATAAAATGCAGCAAACATAGCAGACGGAAGAGGAAGGTTGTTTCCAACATAGAGGCGGAGCAAAGTTGCAAGATCAAGCAGATCCACTAATAATGAAAGAAACTTTGAAGACTCAGACTATGAAGTGAGGGCGTGACACGAAGATCATGTGAAGGCAGAAGATGGAACAAAGAAGGAGTTGCATGTGCCGAAGCAACAACTTAGGAAGAACATGAAGCTGCACAGACAGACCAATGAGTTGTAGTAGGAAGATCAACAATAGTGGGCTTAACATGCACTGACGGATGAAACTGAACCAGTACAAGTTAAGGATCCATCCCAGCAACTGACACGGAGAAAACATGGCAAGCAGTGTTGTTGATCGCATTCAAAGGATCTAGCAACATGCATGTCATTGAACGCACACATGCAATCCAACCCATTCAACACGCTCACCAAGGCAAAGACAAGAAATAAGTCCAACTAGGGTTGAACATGCACTTTGGAAAGTTGATGCACATGACCACCAACACACACTTGAAGGGGCCTAACTAATGCACCAGTTGCAATGGAGGCAAGAGTTCTCTTCAGCAAGATGTCACCATGAGGTGCATACACACCATCACGGATGACCAAGCTTGGAATAAACTCACTAGCTTCACCATCATAAGCATGTGAAAGAGTTGGATGAAGGGGCCTAACTAATTGGATGAAGGGGCCTAACTAATGCACCAGTTGCAATGGAGGCAAGAGTTCTCTTCAGCAAGATGTCACCATGAGGTGCATGCACACCATCACGGATGACCAAGCTTGGAATAAACTCACTAGCTTCACCATCATAAGCATGTCAAAGAGTTGGTCTCACCACAACGGACCGAGTATCAATGATGTCTTGCAAGGCTTTCTCAAGCCATGTTGTCTCACATGAGTACATGTGGATTGTAACGTTGATTCATGTCAAGTGTAAGTTGAGTGTCAATAGTTGGATGTAATAGTCATAGAGTAGGTGAAGAGTCATGAGGGTAGTTGAACTGCCACAAAAGGGAATGTTAAGGGTCACCCCACCCTTTTCTATAAATAGTCCCTCATAACTCATTGTATAGGCTTTTGGTCAGCCAAGCTTCTACTAAGGCTTCTTGAAGAAGACTTGGATATTATTGTAACGCACCTTGGTTTCTCCACTGCACGGAGCTAGTACATCTCTTTGGATGAGCAGGCGGATGTGGCTGTAACATTCTACTAATAGGGCTAGTAGGTTTAGATGGTGTATTGTATGATTGTGACTTACACTTCTTTATATAATAAATCCATCACATTTTCATGCATATGTTGTTATTGTAGTTGGACTTCTCCAATTGCCCTAATGATATATGTTGTTTAACTTACGTACTTGTGTATGAACTAATTCATAGGCAATTATATGAATCTTGTTGTTAATGTTTTGCATATGTTGTTAGTTCTATCACCGTCCGTGTCGACTACTCTACTGGACACCAGACAGACCTTTCTTTGAACCTTGTTATATCAACTGTCACACTCATCTCGGACTGATCCGTGAGTGTTGTTCAGGTTATCTTACCTTGTATGTTGGGACTGCTGCATTCGTGTCGACTACTCTATCGAAAGTTGTGCATGTCCTTTGTGTGGTGTGTTCCTAGCAGAGTTGGCACTGATCCCTTTCAACCTAGAACTCACCTTCACATTCCTCCCCCCTTTGAAGTGTTGGAACCTCGCATACTCATTCCTTAACCCACTGCATCAGTCACACCCTTGCTACTAATAGAGTTATCTTACTTGCCTTTGTGCGACATCGCAGTCAAGGCATTACCTTACAACCCACTACTGAGACTCCTACACCAAACGGTCTGAGGTCTAATTGGGACTTATTACCGGGGAGATCCCATTGACATGTTGGCAGGTCCAGCACCGTCAACATTTCTGGTGCTAGAAGGAGGGCATGATGACAAGCAGTGTCCTCTCATCCCATTTTGAACCTTTGCATATCTTTCATGGAATCTTGCATTCTTCTTCCCCTGAGTGTTTTTTGAACCGTGAAGATGTCTCCATCTCAAGGAAGATTTTCAATCTCTTGTCCACTCACACATATGATGGTGAAGGCGAAGTGGCCTGGCCTAAGCACTTACATAACTTCCTCTCCATGATTTATGAGGAATATGAGTTCACTGATGAACAAGGTGGTCTGCTTCTTGCATTCACACTTCACGAATCCCCATTTTGTTGGGTTCTTAGCCTACCAGCTGACACCGTGCACTCATGTCATCACTTCTGTGATCTTATTGAAGACATGTTCCATCATTTTGATCCAAACCATCTTGACTGGAAACTGTTACAACAATGGAGGGCTCTGCATGAATCCATTTTGATTTTTGGTAGCACTTCCGTGACTTACACTTTCAAGCTCCGAAGAGCCAGATGAAGTTTTCTTATCTCAAGAAATCTGCCTGTCCCAAGAGAAATCTTGATGTCAAACCTCACTCAACCTTCTTCGTTGATGGAACTGCACAATCCCATGTGGGATCAGGCACTGTATCAATGGACTATCCACCTCCCTTTCATTCAATAGTTCCACCATCGTCCAGTGATGTTGAGGATCATGTTCGCACATCTGTTCATTCTTCACACCCTCCCAAAATCACTCCACTCAATTTTCATGCAGAATTGGTTGTTATTCCTTCGAGTTCCCATATGCATTCCTTTCTTTGACCTTCGTCTTCACACCTAGGTGTTCCTCTGCATGATAATGTATTGTGTTCTATTAGGTCCCTATAATACTAGTGATGCCCCCATTGTTGTTGTAGTTGTATCCCTTATTAATATTTTTGTGCCCCTATTGTCCCCATATTGTTATTACTGTGCCCTATAGAATCCCTCTAATGTTATTTTTGTGCCTTTATATTATTATTGTTAGGTCAGCTTGGTTATTGTGACCCCTTAGACTCCTATATATAGAAAGGAGGTTTTGTCATTTGTATCATCAGAGAATTTTTCATTTGTGTAATGTAAAGGAGGTTGCCCCCTCGAAGAGGCTGAATTCTAAGGCGTTCAACTATATTTTTTTATCATTTTGTGAGCTGGTTTCATAACATTTGGTATCAAAGCTTTGGATTCTAGGGTTTCGCTGCTCCAAAATGATCATCGTGCCATTATCGCTATGACTTTTTTTCTGCGACGTTTTAGAAGTGAAACAAGAAAACCATTTGAGACGAATCGTGCTAAACCTTGGGTCCAAATTTCAGAGCTTTTCACAATATATTTGTGGAGATATTTTATGAGGAAGATGGCATTTTTGTAGACTCTTGAATTACATTCCAAACAAGTGACCTTGGGAAAATCATCATAACTTTTGTTTCGAGCATCAGATTGAAATTGCATAAGTTACAGAAAGAGGACAAACTGTAGTTTCTTGTATATATTTTTCAAATACTAAGGTAAAAATATTGACACGTGGAACTTCATACAAGTTCACTCTTCTGGAAAGGTCCATAATCAAGTCATCTTGGGAGATAGTGCATAACTCTACCTTGGAGAATCTAAATTCGATCAGACTGGTGGCACTGGAAAGAGGACAGAGAGGGCTACTTCAGATCACAATTTCAGAACTGGATGATCCGAAATTACATAGATACATTAGATTCAATATCAAGCTCCTGCAAAGTGAAAAAAGGTGTGCAGTTTTTTTTTTATTTTTTGCATAAGCTTGGTTTGAAAAATTAGTTTGAAGGAATTCAAAGGGCATAGTAAAGCATTATTATCGGTAATTGATGCCCGGAGGAAAGAAAATGCAAACACCTAGTAAACAACCTGAAAGTTCTAGCATGACTCATGAAGAAGAGGAAGAAATGCAACATGATATATCAAAATTACGAGACTGGGTGCAACAAATGTCACTTGCACAAAAAGTAACAAAATCTAAGATGGATGGTTTAAAGAAAGATGTAGAAGCTAAGATGGATGCTTTAAAGAAAGACATAGAAGCTAAGATGGATTGTTTAAATAAAGGTGTAGAAGCTAATATGGATGGCATGGAAGCTAAGATGAATGGCATGGACGCTAAAATGGATGTCATGGATGATAAGATGGAAGAATTGAAGATAAATTTGAATAAGTTGCTACAAGAAATGGTCACTAATGGTGAAAAGGTAGTAAAAGAAACTCATGATGAGAACAAAAGAAATGTTAATCATGATTTCATAGACTCTAATGTAGGATCGATGACCCACCATATTCCAAAAATCGATATGAGGAAGTTTGATGGCAAGGATCCCGCAACATGGATACTACAAATGGAGCAATTTTTCGATCTCAATAATGTGCAAAACACACAAAAGGTACGTATTGCAACTTTATATTTGGAACCAAATTAGTTTGTATGGTATCAATGGCTTTTCTCTCGTAAACAAATTAACACTTGGGCAATTTTTATGGATCCATGCTTGTGTTTCTATGTGACTCCACCGGGGTATTGTCCAGGCCTCCTGGAAGTGGAGCAACACCAGAGATGAAACTTAGACTCTGACGACTATTCTTCTTGTGCACTTATATACCCCTCAACCCCAATCGAAACAATTGTGTTGCCTTGGCTTGGAATGTGTGTCGATCGACCAAGAGTCTAGCAGATGCTACATCTTACAATCAAGTTAGTGTGAAACCAAGATGAGCTAAGAACTGAACAATACTTCCAGAGGTGTTAGATTTGCTTCTCACGAACAAGGTCCATTCAGAGAGCTGGAGTTATACCAGTGTGTCGCCAAGTGTTGTAGCGGCTACAACCACCCTCCAAAATTTTTCCTTAGCCTATTTTGGAGCCTCCCTACCAACATTCATAGTAACTTGCCTTGCTTTGCCAAGTCCTCAAGCTCCAGTGTCTTTCTTGCTCAAAGGCAACCTATTGATCACAGTTTGATCTTTTCCTTTCATAGGCTGCTCATACGGACTTGGTCCAACTGCAGGCTGAGCAACTTCCCAGTGAAATTTGTGCATTTATGGAGGGAAACCAGCATTTCCCTCTAGGAATTGTGCAATTCCCTCTGACAGCTTGTTTTTCTCCTAGATTGCGCAATCCTGCTAGCCAACCCTCCCAGCAGGAATTGTGCAATTTTCCCCATCAACAGGCAGTTCATCCTAGGATTTGCACAAATCTCGACAGTAGCCAGTTATTGGGCCCATAAATTACACAATTCCCTTGGGCAATCGTCCCAGCTAATAGTCAGAAATGCGCATTTTTCTCGAGCAGTTGAGCAGTCGCTTGCATGTGCAGCTAAGTTGACCAGTTCCCTCCGGGACCGAGCAAAACAAACTTGCATGCATAAATTGCTTCTCCCAAGGCAGCATGTAAAGGAATCCCTTGTTTCAGGGATCTATGTTTAGCATTTGGAGGTTACATGCAAGGAGAAATTCAAAAACCCCCCTCCAAGTGTCACTTCCCCTAGATTTGTGGCATGCGCGTCATAACTTTTATGTTATCAAAACTTATCAACCAAACACTACAGATCCATTTCCTCACATCAACCTTGTAGCTCTGACATCCCACATCACACCTAGGAGCAGTTGGCACTTTCAGCTCAGTTGTATTGGGGTAAGCTCGCTTCCCATGCCTTGTGCTGCATTTCTATCGCTTTTTGGGTTTTTTCTTATATGAGTATTTTTTTCTTGATTTCTTTGAACGCCGGCTGTCATTTACATATATTCTAGCTTTTCTTAGCTCTGTTTCAAGTTTCATTGTTATCTCATTACTGTTGCATGCATGAAACTATTTTGCATGGACGTTCGCCCAACCGACGAACAGTCTCACCCACATCCATGTTGATTTGTTTTCTCAATCGTCCATTCATGTTTTTCATGCATTGTTTATCACTTATGCTATCACTTAGTGTTGCCATGCATCTCGTCAACTTACTTGATTTTAGTTGCCCATCGACGATTTGGGCCAACCTTGGCCTAGTCTTTGCCCTCATCAAGGTTGCATTGCGCAATTTGGAGAAGGAAGGCTCACCTCCCTCTCTAGATTTGTGCATTCTGGCCCAGTACTAGCCTCTTGGACTGCATTGTGCATTTATGGAGGTCAGTGGCTGCTTGGCCCAAAATTTTGCGCAAATCTGTCCCTGGGCCAGCAGCCTTTCCCAGCTAGAATCACACATTCCCCAACCCAAGCAGCCAACTACCCAACTAGATTGCACATTTTTCAATTCCAGCAGTCAATTAGTCTCCCAGCAGCCCAGACTATGCCTTGTGTAGTCTTAGCAGTCGGTCTCCCAACCTCCCGACCGAAATTTTTCAACCTTCACAATCATTCACCCAAGTATGTTGTAGGTCAGTTCTCGTGTTCATTTTGGTTTTTGAATGACAGATCTCTTGCTATGAGTGTTGCCATGTCTCCAGGTACCATAGGTGTTCATTTTCCTCTCAGCAATACAAGTAAAATGTTTCCAAGAGAGCAGAAACGGAGACACTGTTTAGAGCACACTTGCGGATGCAGTTGATCAAGTGTCCATGGGATTACCTACTCACGAAGACATCAAGTTGTTCATCGACAAGAACATCAAGTAGTAGCATCACAACGAGCAGCATCATGAACAAAAGCTGAAGCCAGCATACCGAATGCAGCGAATGGAGCAGATGCAAGAGGAAGGTTGTTGACAACATAGAGGCGGTGCAAAGTTGCAAGATCAAGAAGATCCACTGATAATGAAAGAAACTTTGGAGACTCAGACTATGAAGTGATGGCGCGACATAAAGATTGCGTGAAGGCATAAGATGGAACAAAGAAGGAGTTTCATGTGCCGAAGCAGCAGCTCAAGAAGAACATGAAGCTGCATAGACAAACTAATGAGTTGTTGTAGGAACATGAACAACAGTGGTCGCAACATGCATTCATGGATGAAACTGTGCTAGTACAAGTTAAGGATCCATCCCAGTAGCTGATATAGAGCAAACATGGCGAGCAGTGTTGTTGATCGCGTTCAAAGGATCCAGCAGCATGCATGTTGTTGAGCGTACACATGCAATCCAACCCATTCAACACGCTCACCAAGGAAAAGACAAGAAACAAGTCCAATTGAGTTTGAACATGCACTTCGACAAGTTGATGTGCATGACCACCAACACACACTTGAATATCAGCATAGACACTATGCATTTGTGTGTTGCCAGTTCAACCATACCCAAGAAGACGATGCACATGTTATCAGACGAGTTAGATGAAGGGGCCTAACCAATGCATCGGTTGCAACGGAGGCAAGAGTTTTTTTCAGCAAGATCTCACCATGAGGTGCATGCACACCATCATGAATGACCAAGCTTGGTATCAACTCACTAGCTTCACCATCACAAGCATGTCAAAGAGTTGGTCTCACCATAGTGGACCGAGTGTCAGTGATATCTTGGAAGGCTTGCTCAAGTCATGTTGTCTCACATGAGTACATGTGCATTGTAATGTTGAGTCATTTCAAGTGTAAGTCGAGTGTCAATAGTTGGATGTAACAGTCATAAAGTAGGTGAAGAGTCATGAGGGTAGTTGAACTGTCAAAAAGGGGAATGTCAAGGGTCATGCCACCCTTTGCTATAAATAGTCCCTCATAACTCAATGTATAGGCTTTTGGTCAGCCAAGCTTCTATTAAGACTATCTTGAAGAAGGCTTGGACACTATTGTAACACGCCTTGGCTTCTCCACTGCACGGAGCTAGTACATCTCTTTGGAGGAGTAGGAAGATGTGGCTGTAACATTCTATTGATAGGGCTAGTAGGTTTAGATGGTGTATTGTATGATTGTGACTTACACTTCTTTATATAATAAATCCATCACATTTCCATGCATATGTTGTTATTGTAGTTGGACTTCTCCGATTTCCTTAATGATATATGTTGTTTAACTTACGTACTTGTGTATGAATTGATTCACATGCAATTATATTAATCTTGTTGTTAATGTGTTGCATATGTTGTTAGTGTTGTCACCGTCCGTGTCAACTGATCTACCAGACACCAGATAGACCTTTCTTTGAACCTTGTTAGATCAACCGTCACACTCGTCTTAGACTGATCCGTGAGTGTTGTTCAAGTTATCTTACCTTGTATGTTGGGACTGTCGCATCCGTGTCGACTGCTCTGCCGGAAGTTTTGCATGTCCTTTGTGTGGTGTGTTCCTATCAAAGTTGGGACTGATCCCTTTTAACCTGGAACTCACCTTCACCTTTCTCCCCCCTTTGAAGTGTTGGAACCTCTCATACTCATTTCTTGACTCATTGCATCAGTCACACCCTTGTTACTGATAGAGTTATCTTAATTTCCTCTGTGCGACATCACGATCAAGGCATTACCTTACAACCCACTGCTGGGATTCCTACACCAAACGGTCTAAGGTCTAATTGGGACTTCTTACCGGGGAGATCCCCTTGACATGTTTGCGGGCCCAACACTGTCAACAGAAGGATACATCAGTGGAAGAAAAATGATGTGCTTTGCAGCATGCTAGGTGAAGCATGGATGGTGGAGAGAGATTGGAAGCAAGGTTGCTTGGTAGAGACAATGTGATTTCGTATGTGAGGTACTAATGTTGTGCATATGTTTTATATGTTGCATTTATTATGATTGTGCACATTTTGTATTGTGCATATGTAATGTGTGTACATGTTGGATATGCGATATTGTGTACATATTGTACTATGTGCATGATGGATATGCGGTGTTGTGTGCATATGGTGTTGTGCACATGTTAGGTATGTGGTGCTGCATATAGATGATGCTATGTACATGTTGGATATGCAGTGCTATGTACATGTGGTGTTGTCTACATTTTGTACATGTGGTGTTATGTACATATAGTGTGGTGTGCATGATCGTACCAGTGGTGTTGTGTGCATGTGTTATTGTGTACATGTTGTACAAGTGGTTTTGTGTACATGTTGTGCATGTGGCACTGTGTATATGCAGTGTCGTGTATGTGGTACAGTGTACATGTGGTATTGTGTACACATTACATAGGTGGTGTGATGTACATGTGGCATTGTGTACATGTTGTGTAGGTCATGCCATGGACATATGATGTTGTGCACATGTTGTGTAGGTGGTGCTTTGTACAGGTGGTATTGTGTACATGTTGTACATATGGTACTAGTGTACATGTCAGATTGTGTTGTAGGCATGCGGTACTATGTATGTGTATTTTGTAGTTGTGGTGTCATGACATGCATACTTGTTATGTTGTACTCTGTGTTGGTACATGTATTGTGTGGCATTGTACATTAGGTATAGACGTATGAGTTATGTGTATATCAAATGTATGTGTATTCATTTTAGGGTGTCGCACGTTGTGTTTTGATGCATGTCTTGGGATGTACATTGTATACATATATGTGTTGTGTTGTGTTGTACACCTGGTGTAGGCGTATGTATTATGTTGTGATGTACACTGAGTGTAGGTGTATGTGTTGTATGTCAGGTGTAGACGCATGTATTGCATGGTGTGGTATGTCATGTGTGGTTGTATGTGTGGGATGTACACTATGTGTGTGTGCACACGGATGAGGAGAAGGCACTGAGTGTTGTCGGGTGCAGAAATCGATCCGGTGTGTGTATAGAAAGAACAAAGGTAGAAGTAAGGATTGATTAAAGGATAAGTATCAATATATTATTTCAGTTTTACTATGCATGTGATTTATGATTTCAGTATATGATTACTAAATGTGGTCTATGATTCCAGTTTATGATGGTTACATGTCACTTATGATGTTGATTTATGATGGTTGCGTTTTGAGCTCACTAGATGTGATAAGTTTATGCATGATGTTTTGACCAAACAGTTAGTTTGACTTGTTGTGACAGGAAGCAAACAAAACTGCAAGTGTACCTTATTGATAATGTGAAGTTATTTCAATTTATTTTAAATCTAATGGAAGTTATGTGCTTGGAATAAGAATGCATGAACATGCCCCATTCAGTGGTCAAATTCGACTACAAGAATGGGTAGCAACAACAAAATAAATTGGAACATGTAGCAGTATGTTGGTAAAGCACTTCAGGGGCAGGGCTATTGTGGGACACTGGTACCCAATAATGTCCATTGATTGCCATGAGCATGCTATGACCAATATGATGGTTTGAGGTAAGTATATTCCTTGATTTTGTATCTTCTGATGTGAGGAAGCCTTGCCAAGGGATGGACTGCTCGAGATGGGGGTACCAGCGGAACTTGGAATATGAGTAACTACATGGAAAGGATTGATAAGATTTCTCGAGGGACCGTGTAGCAAAGAAGAGAAGGCCCGAGATGGATTTGTTCAGGTAATTAGCATTGCTAGATGGAATCAGATGCACATTGGGAGTGTACCCTGGAACAATGACACGCTAACTGTTCACTGAGAGGACAAGTGGCACAGGATTGTAACGCTGGACATTGGGTGTAACTTTTACTCCGGAAATGGATTTTGGACTTGCTGAGAAGGAGGTGAATCATGGTATTACTTTGAGGGTGGAGGTTTGAGCCTCTGGATTCCCTTGTTGATTGATATGGGCATCATATCCTTTTATTTGCTAGCTTAGAAAATGTGCATATGTGTATATGTGGTTATTGTAAATACCATAATGAGTGGTATGGTTGTTATTTGGTCATGTTGTCATGATGTTTTGATTTTGAGTAGGTCATTCATTGTAAATACTACAATGAGTTATGTTATAAAGCTCCATGGGTAGTATGTTTTGTTTGCAGTAGTTTTTTTGGCTATAGGTCTCGTTGAACACCAAGGACTTGGGTTCCAAGGGGGAGGGTTTTATAACATCTTAGGTAAAAATTCCATGTAAAAATACATAAGACCACAGTTGATGGGACACATATTCCAAGCTGAATGTTGGGTAGTACATCCTTGTGTGGGTGTTCATTTGGTTGTTTATGGCTAAGGAAATTGGCAAAGGCAATGGCTAAGGATTTGGAAAGGCATGAGGAATTTATTGGCATTTTATCTATGAAAATAAAGGAAATTAGGAGAGAAGGAAGGTGAAAGGTCACAGGTTATATGTGAGGAGGAAAATGAAGGAAAATAATGGAAAATGAAGAAAATAGAGGCCTCATTTATAAAAGGCTTCTGAGGATGAGTTGGAAAGTTTGGTCAGTGTAACCTTTTGTCAGTTGATTTTTGGAGCTCTCTCATTATTATCTCTCTCTCTCTCTCTCACTCTTTGACACTCAGAGTTTTCTTGGAGCACTTTGGCATTGGAACAAGAAAGGAAAAGAAGGCAAGAGGAAGCAAAGATCAAGTAGGGAAAGGCAGGATGAAGCAACTACAATAGGCTTATTGCATGTATCGATTTGCATGTGTATTTTCCTTGCTATATTTAACATGCATGGGATTTCATGTGTTTCTTTTCTACCATGGCATGGGTTTTTCTAGGCATGACATTATTTTCAGCCTAGCCTTGCCATTTCCCAGTAGCTTTGATGAGATGGGTTTTCTCATTTGGTTTATGTGGGATGACCGAATTGGATTCAAATTTGACTGGGGTGGATCTCCGAATTGACAAATGCATGGTCTGAGTGGTACCTAAATAGGACTGAGGATCATGAAGCCACTAGCCTAGTAGCCCCTGAACTAGATTTCGGGTTGTGGTAAAGCTAGATTGTGTGCCTCAGTGAGCCTAGGAATCTTCGCTGGTGAATAGTGGGATATACGGTAAATCAAAGAGGTATATTTTCTCTGCATTGGTCCTAGTGGTCCTGGGATGGGATGCACGGTAAATCTTGGAGAGTATGTCTCGTTGTAAGGGCTAGTGATCCCTGGATCAGACTGTGGATGCACGGTAAAGCCTGAGATACTAGGAGGC
>APFE030140125.1:107087-169665 GCA_000404065.3 Pinus taeda
TGGTTATGGTCTTGTTCAATTTATTGCTTTTGCATCATTGTTTCCTTGTATTTTTACTAACTCTAAGCTATCACTCCATTATGGGCAGTGGCCTGGGCTCTAGGCCTAAAAAAATGGCTTAAATCTTGAGGTCACTGGCACAAAACTAGAAATTTTGGTCTATGTTCACCGGCAAGCAAGCTTGTGAGAGCGACTTTCGGTTTTTGATCAGTCCCTTGCCCATAACATCAAAACGACTATGGCCTAAGAGATCCAGAGCAGCTGTGGGACCCATGGACAGGCTTTTTGACTGGTCGGCTTGTCTCCTGAGGGTTTCGTTGATGATTTTGGATGACTGTGTGTGATGTTCCATCAATTCCACTTCCTTAAAGGTCGCATAGGAGTTTGAATATGATCATAGTAGCCTCTCATCTCATGTGTTACCCTGATTGGCATGGGTACTTAGGTGGATGTGGGAGGATGGTGTTACAGTGGTATAACTATGCAAATACAAAAAGGATACCATTGATAATAGGTATGTGTGTGGAATTTAAGGGAGGAAAGTTTTCATACATCTTTGGTGCACGCTTGCAAAGGTCAATAGGAGTATCACTAAGGAGGGTATCAAAGTATAAGGTCAGGGTAAGAGAAATGTAGTGTAATTTACAAACTGAAGATTGTAAGAAAGGGGATGGTGTCTACAAGATTTGAACCAGTGTCGATTGATGAAGTTAAAGGTTTGCCTAAGTATAAAGTCAGCTTCCAAATGTTGAAGGCAGCAGGGTGGCCACCATTCCTAAAGAAATTCAATAGACATGATTTGAAAATTTCACAGGTGTTTGCTAAGAATTTCAATGGTAAAATGGTGAAAGAAGGGTCGTTAATGTTCAATGTTTTTGAAAAAATCGTGGTCGAAGCAATGGGTCTTCCCCACAAGGGGAAGAATTGGTTCAAGAAGGGTGAATTTGATATGGAAGCATGGCATAGGTTCATGGTTGACCTGAACCTTAGGGTACAATGGAAACATGTGATTCATGTGAAATATCTAATGGAGAAATGGAAAATTCTATTTCTCATCCAACCGAAGTTTGTGACCTGTGAATGTTTATTTTCAATTGTGCTCCTTTACCACATTCGGTTGCTTCTTCATTTTGTATTAGGTCATACCTTGAATTTTCCTTATTTTCTTTTTAAAATTTTAATAAATATTTCGTGTAGGGTTAAAGGGAGCTCTGTTGATAAGAAAGAAGGTCATCTTTACAAAGTTGGCTTGATAAAAATATTGGTTTCTGAAGAATTATTCCATCATGGTTGTTATTAGGATCAATTTGTGACATAATTTAAAATTTGTGGTCTTAAACATCATATTAAAGTTTCGAAGCAGCCCACTAGAGGGTTTGCAGTGCAGGTTTAGAAGCGTGCAACTAAGAGGGAGTAGAAAGAACCCTTGGAAAAGCTTGGAAATTATAAGGAGGGGTTCGATCCACCCCTAACATTTGAATCCACGACTATTTTGAGAAGGAAAACTCGGGCAATGGCATGGTCTGGGCTTGCTCCCCCACCTATGGAAAATGAGAATCCTCTAGTTGAGAATCCTCAGTTATCAGAGTTAGGACATAATGGTGATTTTTCACATGAGATAAAGAAGGAAGTATTAAAACAGAGCCCTCAGATTTCAGGTCAGGGTGGTAAAAATCAAGTGGGCTCGAATTTGGAGGCCAATGTCTACACCGACACACATGTGAGTAGTGGAAAGAAAAGTAAGAAAAGGAAAGTTTGTGGCAAGGAAATATAGTTAAAGAATGAGAGTGAAAGATATGTTACAACAACTATCACGGAGTTAGGACATAACCATGGGTATGTGTCGACTAAGGAGCAAGAGTATTTTGTTCCTTTCAAAACCCTGCTTATATAGAAAAAAAGATGCATGAAAGATTGATGCTTTATAGAATGAGGTGAATGAAATTGAGGTTCTGAATTGATATATTCAAACTTAAAATTCGACCCTGAAAAATATTGTGGCAAGGCTAAACACTAAGATATAGAGTTAAAGGAGAATAATAAGAAAATGGAGGATGACCTTGACACATGGAAGTGTAAAAGCAAGAGATTGAGGAAGAATGCAAAAGAAACATCGGGGTAAGATAGGGAGATTAATATCAAAGTTAAGAAGTGATGAAGGGGATTCTAAAATTTTGTTTTTAGCAAAGGGTTGATAATTTTATGTGAGGAAAGAAAATAATCTTAGGTTGGGAGAATGTTGGGTGCCATAAATGTTTTATTTTTCTCCCTTACCCACCCTGGTTTCACTTAATTTTGGCCTAAAAATTGTAGTTTTTACCTCGCATTTTGATGTGGTTTTGAGGACATGTGTTACAAAACATTATATTTTAAGAATTTGGTAGGTATATTTATATTTTAAAGCCAACATACTTCAATTTATGTGTTTTTCTAAACATTTGTGCTTCTATACAAACCACTAACTCAAGCTTGTGCAGTGCCTATACCCAAAATGTTTTCTGCACTCAAGTTTGTGGTCAACTATTCAAGTGGATGAGTTGGCAGCTAGAATTTTGTATGGGATGTTCAAAGAGTTTGTTTGTTTCCCTCCCATTGTCACAAAATTAGTTCGTGGAAGTAGGGCCGGCCTCCAACAATGATGATCCTCACAACCAAATTCAACCCTCCATTGTCTAAGTCCAGGGTTATTAGGGTTTATTTTAGCAGAATTCGAGATCCTAGGTCTAACTATTACTATTGTAAGCTAGGCCAATAATGTTTCTTTATATGAATAATATGTATAAATTGACTATTTTGGTCCTTAGCCAAGTTAATGAAGCTAGGTAGATGTTGTTGAAAGTTTCACTCTTCAACTAGACATGTTTGTGATGTAACAACTACTTTATTAATACATCTAGCCTCCATTTTAGGTTTTAATTCTCTATGAGTTATATGCATGATTGATCTGTATTTTCTGTAAGTTAAAATCTTAGCTAGGGTGTGTCATATGGTCTAGTTGGGACCACCAGCCCAACTCCACAACCCTCTTGTTTAATACCTATAGATTTATGCATGGTGTGCATCTTTGAATATATTATTGTGTGTTGATTTTATCTATTGGTGTGAATGTTGTTGTGTTTTTTTAATAGTGTGAATCTATCATTTATGCTCATAATATTTCTCTGAATATATTTGTCAAACCTGAGTGTAAGAGAAAGGTTGACGCATTGATGAAACACATGATTTCCCTGACTTAAAGCACTTATATATTGGGTTATTAAATAAGGATCTTTGGTCATATTTAAATTGACTTGATTCAGTCCAGTTTCACTATTTTTTAATTAATTTTATTGTTTTTCATTGTGTGGCCTGTAGGACCTACCTTGTTAAGTGTCTAAGGTGAAGATTGGGGTATTTTTCTTTCCCGATTTATCATTTGATTCAGATCTGGGTTTTGGGTGAGAGTGTGGAGTTAGCTTTCTTAAATTTTGGCGACACTAAGCCTGGAAACTTTTTGGTAAACGATTTGACATTTGTGTTTATTATACTTTTTGTTTAATCAGAACTGTAGCACTAGTCTCTACACCAAAGTACCTTGACTATATTGGTTGCGACTTAGTTGCGCACCCCTTTTGAGCCTTGTTGGTTGAATACCATTTCATACTTTTGGTGTTTAGAAAGATATTGATTTTAATTGAGAGTTCAATCTACAGTTTTTTCATTTCCTTTTTGGATATTCAAAGGTGTACTCGATTGAGGTTTCCATTTTGAGTTGGGAGCCTAATTTTGTTGTTGAAGTTCATTGGGTTAAATTTGCTGTTACGGCTATTTTATAGTACAAGAAAGCAACTGAGTATAGGCACCTATGTGAAATAGGGTATTTTACAGAATTTTCTTATAGAATAAGAAGAAGATTTTGTTTCTTTAGATGAGGAATATGCTTTGAATTCATAATAATTTATAAGAACATTGTTGTGAGTATTGGTTATTTTATGAGTTTTTGTTAGCAACATGAATGGTTAATTGCTGGATTGCACACATTAGCATCGATTTCTTTTTGAATGGGGTTTTGAGTACATTGGCATCTACAGGTACTTAGTTAAGAAAAGTTTGAGAACTTCTTTGAATGAGTGTGTTTTATTTGTGGAAACTTTTTTGGTAAATGCATTAGATGAATTAGATCATAGAGTTGGATGAGAAATAGATGCAAGGGTGAATTTTATTTGAAATCCTTTATTTTCTTGGTGTGGTTGTAATTTCAAGAATAGTTCCCAGACTGAACAATTAATGGAAGTTTTTTTTTTTAATAAGTTACCATCCTCTTGGAATAGTGTGATTAAGGAGTGAAACTTCAGGAGAAAACCTTGTTTTAAGATTGCGGGGTGTGAAAATTTTCCTGCATTTTGATTTCAAATAGGAGGGTGAATAGGACAATTAGAATCTCTCTGGAATAAATAGTGTCATGCCTTTAAATTTATGATCCGGATTCACAAGTGAATGTTGAGATAAAAATAGGACTAATACTGCAACCCAACAGTATGTTGTTAGGTGAAATTATGTTACCCTTGTCAAATATTTTACCTCGTACATACCGAGATGTATATGGCATTATGAAAGAAATTGGAATAAATAGATCCATGTCCTAATGACAACATTATATAGTATGGAAAAAAATCATCGAAAATAAGTTTCCCACAATCTCAAAGCAGTAGATATCCAACCAATCAAATAAAAAAAATGTGCCTCAAATAGTTCTTCATCATATTCACATAATTCTATGTTCACAACAATTGTTCAAGTGTGAAAGCATCACATAGTATATGGATTACCATGCACAGAAGAGAAGTGGAGATGGTGTTCTTTGAATGTATAAATTCCTTATAGATTCAAACTGGTAATTGTAATTTACTAAAACGATAGACCTCAATCTACTCTACTCATCAGCGAAAACAATTAAACGGTCACGAAATCACGAAGCATAAAAGAGAAAGAATTCAATCAAAAAATTACACAATGATTTCTTGGGAAAGCCACAACTAAAAACCCTTGCTATCTATATATTGCATAAGTAAAAAAATATGAGAAGATTACAATTCTTTGCTCAAATCCAAGCAACCTCTACACTATCTCTATCTATCTCACAACTTCCTAGACAAGCCCAAGCCAACACTTAACCAATTTCCTACTTACCCAAGTCCCTATTTCCTTGCGGTGTTTCCTTGGGAATTAGCGCCTATTAATTAGGGAAATTCCTCAATTGGAATGGCATAATCCTCATAAGCCTTCCTCTGACTGAATGCACCACCTGTACAAATCAAATGATTATACAACTGATATTGCATTGTCCCTGAACTCCAGTCTCAACTAGGTAACTCTCAGATATGACATGCATAAGTTACTTATGAGTGAATCATCAGTTTACTGGTTGATCACAACAAGCAACACCACACTACATTGCAAGCATCACCACACTACTAGACCTACCACTAGTTCCTCCAATAGTTGAAACTAGTTTAACTGAATTTAACTCAATTAAACTAAATTAATTAATTACAAATAAAAATAAACTCAACCAAGGCTCCTATAATGTAGGAGACACTCTACATGACTCAATTTAGACCCTCAACTTGAATTAAATCAACTAAGTCAAATTAACTTAGCTCACTAATACAAGTTGTCACGAGATGTGGAATTACAATTGTATTCCTAATTTAATTCAAGGAAAAAATTGAATTAGGATTTTCTTGTTGCATTTTCAACACTCCCTCTCAACAAGAAAGGGATTATCTACTACCCAGATCCTACCTCTATGAAACTAGACTTTTCATATTGATAATGTCTTTGTTAAAATATTGGCATATTGTTCTTCTGTAGGAATGTATTCCAGCAACATGATTATCCTCTACACGCAATCTCATAGATGGTGATACCAGATGTCGATATGCTTGGACTGATAATGAAAAACTAGATTCTCAGAGAGTTTGATACAACTATGATTATCATATTAAATCATTGTAGGATCCATTTGTTGAACAAACAACCCAACAAGGATCTTCCTCATCTAGGCAGCCTCACAAGTTGCTTGACTAGAAGCCATGTACTCTACTTCGATCGAACTGAGTGCCACTGATATCTAATTCCTACTGTACCAAGAAACTGTTGCTAACCTAATACTGAATATTCCCCCTGATGTTCTCTTCCTTTCGGATGGACTCCCTGCTTAATCTACATCTATGAAGCCTTAAAGCTTCACTCCCTCTGTCTGTCTATACCAAAGACCAAACTGAGTGGTGCCTCTAAAGTATCTCAACAGATGTTTAGCTTCCTTCTAATAGAGTTTGGTTGCCTTAACCATTGCTTTACTAAGTTGGTTAACTGCAAAACATATTTCTGGTTGTGTGTTCACCATATACATAAGTGAACCCACAAGATTCCTGTAAATATTACCCTCCACTACCTCACCTGAAATAGCATCTTCCTTCCTCCAATTTCCTACTAGAGGCTCAGTCTCTCTGGGTTTATTGATCCCCATATGGAACTTATTTAGTGTCTCATTGGCATACTTTCCCTGAGAGACAAAACGTTCCTCATCTCAGTTTCATACTTCCATACCAAGGAAATAATGAATGAGCCCTAGGTCCTTCATCTCGAATTCTCTTGCAAGATCCTCTTTGAAATATTTTACCATCTTCTCATCACCTATTATAATTAAATCATCAACATATAATACTATAATCAACAATTTGCCTTCAACTACAATATGGTAAAGGTTCGCATCTACTTCACTTTCGGTGAAGCCCAACCTAGTGAAATAGTTTTCAATCTTGGTGTACCAAGCAGGGTGCTTGTTTCAATCCATGCAATTCTCACTTGATTTTGCACACATAGGACTCTCTGTTGAAAGTTTCAAATCCTTCTAGATACTCAATGTACGCCTCTTCACTAATCACACCATTGAAGAATGTTGTCTTCACATCAATATGATGTATCTTCCATCCCATCTGTGTTAAAAGTGCTAGAATAGATTTGATTGAAGAGTACATTGCTACTAGAGAAAAGCTATCCTCGTAATCAATTCCCTCCACCTGAGAGAACCCTCTGGCCACAAATATGGCCTGTTATTTCTCCACACTCCCATCTGTTGCTTGCTTTACCTTATAAAGCCACCTGGAACTCACCACTGACTTGATTGTTGGTATTCAGACCACTTTCCAAACACTATTCTGATAATGGAGTCATACTCCTCAACCATGGAATCAACCCATACTGGTTTTTGCACTACTTCCTCGAATTAGGATGGCTAAATCTATACACTCTCACCAATCAGAGCCATGTAGCCAGTGTACCGATTTGGTAACCTCCTCTACCTGCGCTATGTTGTGGGTTCTCTGACATTCTCTATAGCATCATGCATCAATTTTTTAGCCTCTCTAGTGCACTTCCTCCCATCTCTAGAAGTCTCTGCATTAGTGGGTTCTTCCACTCTCTATCCCTCTGCATGTGCCTACTCCACATCATCCTCGTGTTCTTCCTTTGGAGCTAAAATCTCGTCTTCTCCATGCAATTGAATCTCCCACTCAAGGGAACATATCATGGATTTCTCTTCATCGAACTTCACATCTCTACGAACCACTGTCATCCTATGAGATGGTAGGTACACCCGATAATTGTCAAGTGTATCAGTTTACACCACAAATATACCCAACTCAGTTGTTGGTTCTAGCTTTTTCCTTACATCCTTGGTAACATGATAGTAAACTAATGAACCAAATATCTTGAATTGTGCCACATCTGGTTTCTTATGTGAAAAAGATTCTTCTGGTGTACTCATCCTGAGAATCTAACGAGGACTCCTATTCTTCACATATACAACTGTGTTTCATGCTTCAACCCACAAGTGCAATGGTAGACCCTGATCATGTAACATCACCCGTGCAAATCCCACAATACTTATGTTCTTCTTTTCAGCTACCCCTTTCTGTTGTGGGTTATGAGGTGCTATTAACTCCAATCAAATTCCTTCTGATGCACAGAAGTTTTTGAATTCATTCGACACATATTCTCCACGGTTATCATTCCTAAGAGCTTTAACTTTCTTGCCAGTGTCTTTCTCAGAAATTGCTTTAAATTCACAAAATTTAGCGAACATCTGATCTTTCTTCTACATGAAGAAAATCTAGCATTTATGAGAAAATCATCTATAAATATTACATAATACCTGTGCTTGGCCGTGGAGGATGTCAAGAATGGTCCACACACATTTGGGTGAACTATTTCAAGGATCACTTGCGCTTGACTGTCCTTATCATGAAAGGTAGATTTGGTGTACTTCCCTAATGTACACCCTTTGCATGTGTCTCTATACTCTAGTGTACCCTTGGGAAGTCTTGTAGAAATTTCATGCATGATCCTCAAAACTCCATGGTGCAAGTGACCCAATCTTTTACGCCACAACTCACCAATGTCTTGGCTCTATACCTTCTCTAATTTTGTGCTCAAAGAACCATAGTATTCTACATCTAATTTGTAGAGGTTCTTCCCCAAAACCCAATCCGCTTCACTTGTCATGAAGCTATGTGATGAAGGAAATCTTTTCCTTTTTTAAATATCAGATCATATCCATGGTCCTCGAACATGGAAACTAAAACAAAATTCTTCTTCAAACTAGGAACATACATGACATATTTTAATGTGAGAGGAGAACCAGACTCCCTCTGAAAGGTAACAGTACTGATGTTAGTCGCACTATACCTCCCATCATCTCCCATTTTGATGTGCATTTGGAGGTCCTTCTCCTCCAAGTCATTGAAGGATTCTTTGTTTTTGGTCATATGGAATGAGGCTCCACTATCTAGATACCACACACTACCTATCACTGATTTCACCATGTAAGCGATGAGGGTGAAATACAATTCAAATTGTGAAGCAAAAGCTTCAATTTCCGCTCCTTTTGAGGGCTTCTTGTTAGCCTTCTTGTGTGGGCACTTCGTGGCATAGTGTCGCAAATCGTGACAGTGAAAACATTTAATATTCAACATGTCCTTCTTCTTGCCACCCTAACTGGAATATGATTTGGAATGGGATTAATTCCCTTTCCAGGTAAGGCACAATTCTCCTAATCGTCATGCTTGGGTGAGGATGCATCTATGGTGTTCCACTGAATCTCTTCTTACAACAAGTCGAACCACAACCGCTCCCACAATGGTAGCTTCTCCCTCCATTTACTGAGTCCTAGTAGTTGTGCCAGCTCTTGGGAAGGCCTAGAAGCGCTCAACCGACTAGATCATCTTCAACAACTACAACACTACTACTTCCAAGCTCATGCCGACATTGAGTGAACTTGGTCAAGTACTTTGGTAATGTGTTGCCCTTCTCCATCTTGATTTTTATGAGCTTGTCCTTCAGTGCCAGCTTCTTGTGGTCATTTTTGTATTGAAATAGATCTTTCAATGCCTTCTGCCTTCAATATGGAGTCTCCTTACCGTGGAGGTTCAAGACAATATGATCTTGAACTCCTTCTACGATAATCCTTCTCACCTTTGCAACACATTTTCTCCACTCTGCCAAATCTTAAGGATCAACTGCTGGAGGCTTAGGAATATCTTTTTGTAAGAATACCTTAAGCATGTTTTCTTCCAACACTACCTCCATCCTATCCCTCCAAGCAATATAGTTCGAACTACCCTCAAGGGAATATTCGAGTCTCAATCTGTAGAATGACATCCTGTTGGCTCTAAAGTCTGATACTGCAAATTCGATTTCACCTACAAAAGACAAACTCATATTCTCATCTTCTAAAGTGACTTGTTCTTTGATACCATGTAGAAATTCCTTGTAGATTCAAAATTCTAATTGTAATTTACTAAAAACAATTAACTTTAATCTAATCTACTCATTAGCAGAAAAAATTAAATGATCACAAAATCACGAAGCATACAAGAGAAAGAATTCAATCAACACATTACAAAATGATTTTTTGGGGAAAGCCACAATTAAAAACCCCTTCTATCTGTATATTGCATTAGTCAGGAAATATGAGAAGATTACAATGTTTTTCTCAAACCCGAGCAACCTCTACACTATCTCTATATGTCTCATAGCTTCCTAGACAAGCCCAGGCCAATACTTAACCAATTTCATGCTTTCCCAAGTCCTTATTTCCTTGTATTTTTTCCTTGGGAAGTAACCCCTATTAATTAGTACAATTCTTCAATTGGAATTGTGCAATCCTCATATTCCTTTCTCTAACTCTGTGCACCACCTGTACAATTCAAATGATTATACAATTGATAGTACATTGTCCCTAAACTTCATTCTCAACTAGGTAACTCTCAGATCTGACATGCATGAGTTATTTATGAGTGAATCATCATTTTATTTGTTGATCACTACAAGAAGCACCACACTACACTGCAAGAAACACCACACTACACTGCAGGAAACAACACACTACTATACCTCCCACTAGTTCGTCGAACAATTGAAACTAGTTTTACTGACTTTAACTCAGTTAAATTGAATTAATTAATTACAACTCAAAATAAAAGCAACCGGGGCTCCAATAATGTAGGAGACACTCTACATGACTCAATATATACCCGCAAATCGAATTAACTCAGCCAACTAAGTCAAATTAACTTAGTTAACTAATACAAGTTGTCATGAGATGTGGAATTACAATTTTATTCCCAATTTAATTCAAGGAAAAAATTAAATTAGGATTTTCTTGTCGCATTTTCGACATCGAATGCCTACAAATGGTTATGTATATAGGGAAATTAAGGAAAAGGGTTTCATTTTAAAGATGAACCTCATAATGTTAAGATTTCATTGGAAAATGATGGAACTAATATGTTTGGAGAGCTCAGTTCTATTTACTCAATGTGGCCAATTTTTGTTATCAACAATAACCTTCCTCCTTGGATGTCAATAAAGAGAGAGTGCATAATGGCTATAACGATTGTCTCGGGTATTTGTTTACAAATGTAACATTCTCATTTTCATTTTATTTTTTCTTATGTTTGAAAGCCTCGTTACAGAGCTTAAGCACAACACATTGTGATAAGAATATCACAATGCAATATTTGCATTTTAATCAATTTTCTTCATTGTTATTATTTACATGATAAGGTCCTTTATTCACAATGTTTGAATCTAACCAACTTCTTTGAACTGTGGAATATTTGGTCCATAAAAAAGTATCAATAATTTCAATCATTTTCATGAAATCTGCATTGTTTCATCGTGTTATAATTATAGCAAGAAACAGGCTCAATTTTGACTTTTGCCTTAGTAAAATTGAGTAAATTGAATTTCTACATGAGGAGGGTGACTTGGATTGCAGTTAACTTGCATGACATGGCCTTGTCTACTAGTTTACTCAGTAAATTTGAGTTATAGGCTAGACGTAGAATTGTGCATGTCGTGATTGCTAATTTAACAATCTAGTTGAGTTATTGTTAGTTGAACTCAGTTAATTGAGCTCCAGTCATTAGTTGAGTCAATTTAAGGTAAGTTGAGTAGTTAAGATTGTTGTTAACTCACTGATCTCTCAGTTAACTAGTCTAACAACTAAAAATTGACACAATCATGCATGGAATTTGAATTGCCTAGTTGAAGTGCAGGAAAAGCCATGTTTGTATTTATATTCGTATATTGTTGATTGTACAATGCTTTTTCATTGAGTAGATGATCAATTCCTCTGGAATAACACAAGGAAATAGGAGCCTAGAGGAGGCAGAAATTGGCTAAATTTTGGCTAGAGGCCCTCATTCAGTAGAAAGAACAGTTTTACCTTTGCAGGTAGTGCTTAGAACAAGAGCATGCAATTGTAATAGTTTCTCTATTCATCTGAATTAATACAAAGAGGTTGAGGGGTTTTCCTAGTTGGGTTCCCTTGTAAATCACTATGTACTTATGGCTTTGATTATTGCATGTCTATGCATTTTTTTCTAAATTGTGATTTCCATTCCACAAATTAGTAGAGTGGAATTTGTGTCTCTTGTTTTCAGTTCAAAATCTTAAATAGTTGTAATTTCTATCAATTTTTGTAGAAATTTGATAGAGTTTCAATTGCTCAATAAATTTAATCCAAAATCAAGAGACACCATTCTGCTCTACTCATCTACAAAATGAAATTCACAATTTAGAATAACATGTATAGACATGAAATAATAGAAACCACAAATACATAATGATTTCTAGGGGAGCAAGCTGGGAAAAACCCCTCAATCTTGTTTACATTAATCAATGAATTGAGAAACTATTGTGATTTCTAGCTCCAACTCTGAGCTCAACCCACAAAAGAATAATTGTTCTCTTGCTCAATGAACAATCTCTATCCAACCCTTAGCCAATTTTTTTCTCACCAAGGCCCCTATTTCCTTACGCAAATCTTGAGGAAATTAGCCCCTATTCTTTAGGAATTTCCTCCAAAATGATTGTGAAATTCCCAAGGATTGATCATTGGTTGCATGCAACACTTGTACACTCAACACTAGTTTACAATTGATATTACACTACCTTTGAATCTCCACCACAACTGAGAAATTCGAATTCCTTGCATGCATGAGTTGTTTTTGGTTTATTCATGAGTTTATTAGATGATCTCTAAGTTAGACTATTGCCCCACTACACAATTGACCTCCAACTAGTTCTATTAACTATTAGAACTAGTTTAACTGAGTACAACTAGAAACAATTGAATTAGAATTCTATAAATTAGCAATCACACATGCACAACTAAATTCCAAGCCCTCTAACTCAAATTTACTGAGATAATTGAGTAACAAGAGCCATGCCACCTCATTTAACTACCTCCAAGTTGTCTAATGATGTGGAAATTTTGTATTTTCTCAATTTGACCGAGGCTAAGCCAAATTGAGCCTTTCTTGCTACACTTCTCAACACTCCCTCTTAATAAGAAAGGGATTATTAACCACCCCTATCCTACACCTATGGAATTCGAACTTCATTCTTTACAAAGACTTTGTTAAGAAGTCAGCATATTGTTCCTCAGTTGGAATGTATTGTAGCAACATTATCCTCCTCTACACACAACCCTATAAATGATGATACCATATATCAATATGCTTCGATTGATTATGAAATAATGGATTCTCATAGAGCTTAATGCAACTCTTATTACCACAACAGATCACAATTAGATCCATCTCCTAACAAAACAGTCCCACAAGTATCTTTCTCATCTAGATTTTATCACATGGTTCTTGACATGCAACCATGTATTCATCTCCCATCGAGCTTAGCGCCACAGACCTCTACTTCATACCAGGAAATTGTTGCAGACCCAACACTAGAAAATTGCACCAAATGTACTCTTTTGTTCGAATGGAGTCCCTTCCCAATCTACATCTGTGAAGCCATGCAACTTCACTTCCTCCATCTACCTATACCATAATCCACACTGGGTAGTTCCTGTGAGGTATTGTAAAACATGCTTTGTTGCCTATCAATACAATTTGGTTGACCTAACCATACCTTGGCTCAGCTAGCTGACTTCATGACACATATCTTCTCATGTGTTTACATGATACATTAGTGAACCCACTAGTTGTCGGTAAATGGTAGCATCAACCTCTTCACCTGAATTGAAATTATCCTTCCTCCAATTGGTTTCTAGAGGTGTCTCCATGGGCTTACAGCTCTCCATGTAAAATATCTGCAATATATCGGTGACATACTTTCCTTGAGACATAATTGATTCCCCATCACCTTCCCATACTTCCAACCCAAGGAAGTAGTGCATGAGACCCATGTCATTCATCTCAAATTCACTTGCAATTCCCTTCTTGCAAGAGCTGATCAACTTCTCATCACCTGTCAATATTAAATCATTAACATATAAAAAATGATAAGAAATTTACTTTGTACCAAAATATGATATAACTTAGGCAGCCAAGCAAATCCCTACGCTACTAGACCTTTTGACATCAATCCATGAAGTGCGGACCGAAGTCTCACCCAAAGTAGTATGGGGGAATGCAGGAACCAAGTTTCCACACCCTGAGATAGTTGTGATGTTGGTTTTCTACCTTAATCCCTGCCTTCACATAGATTGGTAAGCCTTTAGGGCTTATTGACGTATTTCCTCTTCCATCTTTCAAAACCTCTGCGAAGGTATCCAACTATCCTTCGCACAACCCTAAACAATAATTCAAGCACTTATGCGCCTCTGTAACTATGTTACTATCTTGTTTCCCTAATTATCTTAGTGGCTAGCCAACTTTATCATACAATTAAGATTACCCTCGCGTAAACATATATTATTACTTGTGTTCAAATAACAGATAGAAACAAATACATTCATACATCAATTTAACATTATAATGTAAACCCAGAACCTAACATATCATAATCAAATGTAATAATCAGAGACAGAAAACACATTGATTCCATAATACTTCTCTTTATTTACGATTCAAGTTCCCAGTACAAACTCTATTCACCCTGTGCACACAGTTGCAGGGGTCCTCACACTCAGCTACAAGCTTCCACCCTAGGCCTCTACACACTCAGCTACAGAGCCTCTTCCTACGCTAAGACTCTCGCTCTTAGCTCACCCAAACTTACCAATGACTCATGACTTCTAACTTACTTACTGTACTATCTACTTAGATCTACTAAGACTTCCCTTTTTATACAATCTCATGGTCCATGGACCATGGGTAGATCTCCAAAACCGACACAACTTATCTAGACAAAGGGCGGAAAACACTTTTAACTTTAGACATCTTCACGCTCTGTGACCACAAAATGTGGAGACTTTACATTTCTTTACACAAAATTCAGGCCTTCTGCCCCAAAACTTGGGTGTTTAACCCAAAATTGACCCCTAGGGAATCCGTTCTCAATAGGCCCCCAACACAAATATGGTGGCTCTCCCTCGAGTCACTCACCTGGCATGGAGATCTTATTGCGAAGACCTCCCAACTCAACTTGGACAATTGCTACCTCAGCGGCGCACTGCGTTACTTCCTACTTCAACTCCTCGGCCAACTATTCTATCACTGACCCTACACTATCAACCTGTAGCTTCTGTTGAGTCTCTTCCAGACTGGCCAACTTGCCTTCAATGGTGGTCATGATTGCATAGGCCTCATCTAACCAAGGCTTCAAGTGAGCCTTCAGCGTGGTTTCCTTGTGTTGCGCTACATCTACCTGTTCCTTCAGTGCCTTGGTCTTCTACAGCTTCGCAAGCCTCTGCGTGGTGGCAACAGTTCACATTGTTGCCTTAACCTCGTCGTAGTGTTGTTGTAGTTCCCACACTTCTGTCTCTAGCCTCTGTACATTGGGGTCCTCTTATAGGCTGGTGAGGACCTCGAGCGACTACTCAAAAAGTGTCGTGAAGTCCATCACTGCACTTTCTACCACTGCTACCACATCTGCCACAGTAGTAGCATGTTGCTCCCTGACTTCTGGTGGAGTCGAAGGTTGGGCCTTCAACTACGACTCCACGAGCTTAATATTCAGGTCCATATGAACCCACAACGAAGTGTACTTCACTACCTCTGGTAGGTCTAGCGAGACCGAAGGGAACTGACTGTCTTCGGGTAGCTCCCATGCTACCAGTATTATGGACGACAAGAGCCATGCATAGTGGAATGGCTTGCTGAGATCCTGTGCCTTGGGACATTTCGCAAGGAACTCACTGCAGAGGTAGCTCCAAATTAGATTGAACTCCCTCCATGCATTGGGCCACCAAAACTACCACTGGTGCTGGCACTTCATCTGTGCGACACTTCCTCATAACTTTCCCTGCCAAGAGTTGTCTGGCTACTTTGACCGCAGGGTCATAGATGCTTGAAATGGAATAGCCATGTGACTTCTTCACTAACTTGAACTTTTCCTTCATGGCCTCTAAGATGACATGCTCGCCAGCCTTTCCGCCAAACGCCATGGCCAGATTTTCCCTTGTGTACGGTAGCTACGTGATCCTATGGATCAACATATCAGTGATGGTTATTGGCTCCTCCAGCCACAGACGCCCATAATGTACCAAGCACAACAATTGCTTGATTACCACTATTGTGATGGGCACGGGGTTGTAATACGGTACCCGTAGCAGGTTGAGCAGTCCTGCCTTATCCATGCCTCTTAGCCACTTCCACAGTTCCAATGCAATTACTCCAATGTTTTTGTAGAGTACCCAGTGCATAAGTTGGTTCATTGCTAAGTGAGGAAACCACTACGTGTCTGCTAAATCCCAGTCTACTAATATCAAAAGGGGGACATGCCCCAAGCGTGTTCCTTCAAACATAATTTAGTCCAGCAAGAGGGGTGTATGTAGGGTCACCTTACTCTTGTCAATGTCTTTGGGCACCTTGGTCTTTCCCTTTCACAGAGGAACATACTTAGGCAGCTTAGTGATGGGGTCAGACCCAACAATTTCGACATCCTCTATTTCCACCCCAACATCCTCATCATCCATTGAGATATCTTCAATCTTCTCTTCTTTTGACTCTAGTTTAATCGTCTTGCCCTTTTCCTATGTAGTAACCTTTTCGGGTGTTTCCTAAGAGATGCGCGCACTGGCTGCAGTGGCGTAGCCTACTTGACCTTCTTGATCTTGGGACCCTCTGTGGCTAGGGTAGGCCTTGGACTAAGCATTCATGGAAACTTTGGTACTCCAGCTGGTATTTCTGTAGGCACAACCTCCGGGATAGCTCCTTTTGTTGCCATAGCCACCTCTGGAACAACTCCCTCAGCTGTCATTGCTTCCGCCTTCATAGCTTCACTGGGTGTCGACATGATGCTATGTAATAACTCCTGAATCACATGTGGAAATGTCTCAAACACAGAACTTGCTAGCAAAAGTTCGAAGGTTTCACGATTCATGTGTGCCTGAGAGCTCAACAACTCAATTCTCAAAATGCCAAGTGTTTTTCGTTGGGCAGCCACCTATAATTTATAGGCACTTTCAAATTCAAATTCGACGTTCCCCCCAAAATTGGTTCATTAATGCTATATTGATAGCAGATTTTCAGAGATCTGGTCCATAAAGTCTGCCTTAAATTCCACCCCCCCTCCCCCCCTCGGCTCCATTTGGCCAATTTTTCATCATCAAATCATGAACAGTGACTTTAACGGTCACTTTCTGGATGCTCTGCACAATTGCTTCCTTGGTAATGCAACCCCCTATGTGCTTCCTTGGGCATTGTGACATATCTTCATTCCGCGCAGTTCCCCGATCGCACAGCTCTCTGACTCGGGCAGTGTAGTTTATAGTCCCAAACTTCCTTTCAGCTGCCTAGAGCACTAAGACTTTGCTTCCCTCATATAGTCACCTAGTTGGATCACCAGTGTATAGCTTCAATCGGCTGCCATTCACCTTCCCTACGAAGGGTTCTCCATTCAATTTGGCCAACTGAACTACTCCACCATTGGTAATCTCCTTGATGACATATGACCCTGGCCAATGCATCCGAAATTTCCCTTGAAATTTATCAAATTTACTGTCATATAACAAGACCAAATCATTTACCTTGAAGGTGCACAGTTCAATGTGTCGATCGTGTCATGCCCTTTCGCGCTCCTTTTGAACTTATGGAGGAAATCCATCTAGAAATCGGTCCTCCTCAAGCTCTACTAGTTGCGCGGACCTCTCTTCCAGGGCTCTACAGTCTGCCATTCCTGTGAGTGCCACTATGAGCAGACTAGGTACAATGTATTCCATTGGCATCACAGCTTCTACGCCATAAACGAGTTTGAAAGGCGTTTTCCTAGTCAACTTCTTGCAATTCGTTATGTAGGCCCATATCACCGCTGGTACGCACACATCCCAATCATTTCTCTAAGCATTGCATACCTTCATTAGTGCATTATCTAGTATCTTATTGACTGTTTCCACCATCCCATTGGCCTATGGGTGATAAGACATACTCTTTTGATGATACACATGAAATTATTTTGTCAACGCACTGATTGTTTCGTGAAGAAAGTGCGTACCATGATCACTCATCAAGATCTTTGGACATCCAAATCTTGTTAATATGTATTCAAAAATAAAAAAAAAAATTGTTGCACCTGTACAGTCCTTCACAGGCTGCGCCTCCACCCACCTGGTCAAGTACTCAATCACAGTGATGATGTACCATGCACTTGTCTTCTTTCCTTGAGGTTGAATTGGACCCATAAAGCCAATCGCCCATTTCTCGAATGGTTGTAACGTCACCTGCGACATCAAAGGTAGTTCATCCATCCGCAATGGCCTGCCAGTCCTTTGACATGCGTCGCATGCCCTAAAATATGCCTTCACGTCCTTATGTAGGGTTGGCCACCACAACCCAGGATGCATAACCTTTTGTGTTGTTGCTTTTCCTACATAATTTCCTCCTATGATGTGGTCAAGCCAATGGTCGACAACACACGCGATCTTATCTTCAAAATCTTCCAATCTCCTTACTAACTCCGGTGTCCAAACAATCGGATTGTCAAGCCTCCACCTTCCTTGGTCATCTGCCAACTTCGCAATCCACTCGTATAATTCAACCGGGAAGGAACATAAGAATATTTCACGTATTTCTATGTACAGGTATCTATCCAACCACTATTCTTTCATCAATTGTGGATTCTTGTTTTCTTGTGCCATAAATTCGTGGATCTTTCTATCCAACCAATTTTCAATCTCTTTCTTAGTTGGATTCCAATGATATGAAATCACACATCTCATTATGTAGATCCCGGTCCTGGAAATGGAACCATTTGTTGGCTTGATGGGCCCTAACCCAGGTTCAGTGTTAGACAGCCAAGAAAATCCCTACACTACTGGCCCTTTCAGCATCAGTCCGCGGAGCACAAACGAAAGTCTCACCTGAAGCAATATGGGTGGATGCAGGAACCAAGTTTCCTCACCCTAAGATGGTTATGATGTCGGTTTTCTACCTTAATCCCTACGTTTGCGTAGATCGATAAGCCTTTAGGGCTTATCAATGTATTTCCTCTTCCGTCTTTCAGAACCTCTGCGAAGGTATCCGACTATCCTTCGCGCAACCCTAAACAATGATTCAGGCACTTACGCGCCTCTGTAACTATGTTACTGTCTCGTTTCCCTAATTATCTTAGTGGTTGGCCAACTTTATAATGCAATTAAGATTACCCTCACGTAAACATATATTATTACTTGTGTTTAAATAATAGATAGAAATAGATACATTTGCACATCAATTTAACATTATAATGTAAACCCAGAACTTAACATATCATAATCGGATGTAATAATCAGAGACAAAAAACACAATGATTCCAGAATACTTCTCTTTATTTACGATTCAAGTTCCCAGTACAAACTCTATCTGCCCTGTGCACACAGCTGTAGGGGTCCGTGCACTCAGCTGCGAACTTCCACCCTAGGCCTCTGCGCACTCATCTGCAAAGCCTCTTCCTACGGTAAGACTCTTGCTCTTAACTCACCCAAACTTACCAATGACTCTTGACTTCTAACTTACTTACTGTATTGTCTACTTAGATCTTCTAAGACTTCCCTGTGTATGCAATCTCATGGTCCACAAACCACGGGTAGATCTCTAAAACTGACACAACTTATCTAGACTAAGGGCAGAAAACCCTTTTAACTTTAGACATCTTCATGCTCCGCGACCACAAAATGCAGAGACTTTACATTTCTTTACACAAAATTCGAGCCTTTGCCCCAAAACTTGGGTGTTTAACCCCAAAATTGACCCCTAGGGGACCTGTTCCCAAAATGAGTCCAATGAGATAACTATCAATTCGAGTGTACCAAGCTTGGGGTGATTTTTTGTACAATGCTCACCTAAGTCTTCACACATTAGACTCCTGATTAAATGTGTCAAAACCTTATGGTTGCTCTATGTACGCTTCCTCCTTAATGACACCATTGAGACATGTTGTTTTTACATCCATCTGGTGGATCTTCCACCCCATCTACGCATCCAGTGCAATAATTGATCTAATGGATGAATTCCTTACTACAGGAGCAAAGGTTTCCTCATATTAAGTTCCTTCAACATTAGAGAAATATTTGGCCACAAAATTGGCCTTATACTTCTCTATGCTTCCATTTGTTGGATGCTTACCTTTGAAGATCCATTTCAAACCCACAACTATTTTTTCTGCCGGTGTTGGGACAACTTCCCAAATACTGTTCTTTATGATGGATCCATATTCTTCCACCATTCCATCAACCCAAACTGGTCGCTCAACTACTTCCTCAAAATATGACGACTCAGTCTCTACAAGCTTTATCATTAGATCCACATAGTTAGTGTACCTCTCAGGTGACCTCCTTTTCTTGTGAAAATTTGAAGGAGCTCCCACATTCTCCCTTGCATCCTGCGCTAGTCTTTCATATCCCCTTGTTATTTTTCTACCTTTTCTGGATAGTTCTACTTGAGTGGATGTCTCCACTTTAACTCCTCTCTACTCATCCATTTGTGTCTGCTCCACAACTTCTTGAGGCTCCTCCTTTGGAGCTAAAATCTCCTCTTCTAGTGGGATTTGAAGCTCCCTCTCAAGAGAGCATCTCATTGCTTTCTCCTCATCAAAAATTACATTCTTTCACATAACTTTTATTTTGAGGGAAGGTAAGTAAACCTAGTAATTATGTGGAGTTTCGATGTAACCCACAAAAACTCCAACTCTATTGTTGGCTCAGGTTTCTTCCTCGAATCTTTAGAGACATGGCAGCAAACAGAGGCTCCATATTTTTTGAAATGACACACATCTGGCTTTCTCCTTAAGAAGTCCTCCTCCAGTGTAATCATACCAAGAATCTAATGAAGACCCCAGTTGTGAAAGTAGAATATAGTGTTGCATGCCTCTTCCCACAACCATAATTGTAGTGTCAGTCCTTGGTCATGTAGCATATCTCTCTCGGCTCCCACAATGCTTAAGTTATTTCTCTAAACTACCCCATTTTGTTGTGAGTTGTGGGGATCTGTTAGTTCTATTTGAAATCCTTCTTTGGCACAAAATTCCTTGAATTCATTCAAAACATACTCACCTCCATTGTTGCTCCTAAGAGCCTTCACCTCCTTTTCGGTCTCTTTCTCAACTACTACCTTGAATTCTACAAATTTTGACACTGCCTCATCCTTCTTTTGCATGAAGAAGATCCAACGCTTTCTTGAGAAATCATAAATAAAAATAATATAGTATTTATGTTTGGCAGTGGAGGAGGTCGAGAAGGGTCCACAAACACAAGAGTGGACTCTCTCCAATACTACATTTGCTTTGTTGTCTTGATCATGGAATGTGGATTTTAAATACTTCCCTGAGGTACAACCCTTGTAGATATCCTACTTCTCAACGATACTTTAGGGAGGCCAATGGTTATTTGTTGCATAATTTTAAGGGTGCCATGGTGCAAATGACCAAGTCTTCTGTGTCATAGTTCACCAACATCTCGACTCTCCACTTTCTCTGCCTTACTCCTTAATGCAGTGAAATATTCCACATCAAGTTTATACACGTTCTTCACATGAACCACGATCTGCTTCACCTGCCCAGTAGCTATGTATCTTAGAAAGGTTTCCCTTTACTGAAAATAACATCATAGCTATGATCTTCCAAAAATGCTTAATATGAGGTTCTTCTCCATGCTTGGTACATACATGACATCTTTGAGGTGAAGAGGGGATCCCGACTCCCTTTTAAATAATATTGCAGCAATCTCGGTAGCACTCTACCTTTCATTGTCCCCAATCTCAATATGCATATGGAGATCATTCTCCTCCAAGTCACTGAAAAACTCTCTACATCCTATCATGTGGAACAAGGCACCTGAGTCCAAGTAACACACACTCCCCATCATAGTATTGGCCATGATCCAAAATTAAACAGGAAAGCAAAAAAATACAGATATAACCATAAATAAAGAGATGTAGTAGAAATAACACTTCATTTCATTAATATCAAAATATTGAAATATGCATACAAAAAGAATGGAAATAAGTTAGCTAGGGTGATGGGAGCTTATCTATGAGAGGATATGTGGCGGTTACATGCCTTTGAACTATGCTAAAATGAGTCTCAAGGGCCTATTTATTATTTAACAACAAGGGTAAACCCTAAAAAACCAAAACCCTAACCCCAGGAGATGTAAGGTCAAGAGTTTGTGGGCCCCGGTGGGGTTAGTTGGGCACCCAACTTCCCGGGGTCATAACTTGGTCATATTATCTCTATTTTGCATGTACGATACCTTGTTGGAATGGTCTCTCCAAGTAATACAAGACTTACAATAGGCCCATAGTCATCTGACTATAAGCTTGCTGCGGACCTAACAAAAACAACATTTAGGGGGTCAAAATTGCTTTAGAAGGTTAGGACCCAAAAAAACTTCTAAAAATAGTAAATGTTGAAATAAACAAGGAAACAGATGAATGTGAATGAATATATAGGTGGAATAGGTGGGTGGCCACCAATATCCACCTAGATAAGTCCTCCCCCCTTAGGAATCAATGGTCGCCATTGCATGTAGAGCCTCCATGAGGTGAGGAAATTTCTGTTCAACTTGGTCCCTGGTGAACCACATGGAGATATAGGTGGAATAGGTGGGTGGCCACGAATATCCACCTGGATCAATCCTCCCCCCTTAGGAATCAATGGTCGCCATTTCATGTAGAGCCTCCATGAGGTGAGGAAATTTCTGTTGAACCTGATCCCTGGTGAACCACTTTCCCCGGTGAAGGAGTTGGCCTACTTTGACAACTCGATATAGTTGGATCCTCTATTACCAAGTGTTCTTGATCTACATGTCCATGAGTTGATCAGTAGTGGCTTGTTCCATCCAGTCTGGGTTGAGCTGTGTTGGTGTGAGTTGTTCTGCAATGTTAGATGTGTTCAACAATTGTGTAAAGTATGGCCGAAGGTTTTCTACATTGAACACTGGGTGCAGACCAACGAATGGTGGGATTCTGAGCTTGAAGGCATTGTCACCTACAACCTTGGTGATGGTGTATGGCCCATAGCGAAGTGGGTGAAGCTTGCGTGGGGCCTAGCAAGGCACTCCTTCTAAAAATGTAGCCAAACTTTGTTGCCCACCTGGAACTTGTGTGGCACTCAATGTTGATCATGGCACTACTTGTACTTAGCATTCACTCTGTCCAATATATCATGGACTTATTGGTAGATGTGATGAATGCACTCAATGAAGTTGTTAGCCCTGTCAGCTTCAGAATGGACATGGGTTGAATTTGCCTAAGTAGCTGCAAATGGTATGTCCACATAAATGAGACATAATGGTTGAAATCCCAGCCCTACCTGAAAGGGGCTATGGCCCGTTGAGCTATGGAGAGCTTTGTTGTAGTTGCTCTGGACATAGGGGAGGATTTCATCTCATGTGAGTGGATGCTTCGAGTTTTACATGCATGGAATGTGTATGATCATCCTATTGATGACCTTTGTTTGACCATTAGTTTGGGGGTGGAATGTCATGGACCTAGTAAGTTTTGTATCCAACATCGACCAGAGACTTGACTAAAATGCACTTAGGAATCTGTTTTCCTGATCTGAGATAATGGACTATGGGATCCCAAAGTGTACCCACACTTGCTCAAAGACGATCTTAGTAGTGGCCTTTGCTGTGATACTCTTCTTGTAGGCTGCCATGGTGACCATCTTAGAGAATCTATTGACGACCATGAAAACGCATTTGTTGTTGTGCTTAGTAGAGGGAAGCTCTAACATGTAATCCATGGGGATAGATTACCAAGGTCAACTAGGAGTAGGTAGAGGAGTATATAGGCCTAGCTTCTTGATGGTTGGTTTTGCAATGGCACTAGCGATGTAGGATCTAATGTACCTCCCAATATCCTGACGAAGTTTCGACCGATAAAAATACTTTTGTAGTACTGCCACTATTTTCTCTACTCTGAAATGTCCAACGACCCGAATGTAGCGCACCTCCTAAATCATCCTGACACACTTGCTTGAAGGAACATAGATGTGTCCCAGGTGGCATAACAATGCATCCTAAAGGTGAAAATTTGGAACTTTCTTCCCTTGTAGGAGTGTCTAGTATGTGCTACCAAATTCTACATTGCTTTGGTAAATATGCAGTCACCAAAAATTATTGTTCCTACAGGATTTGAGCACAGTGATCAGTGCCATAAATGGTGGTTGGTGGAGGAAATCTACAACATTATTGGTTCTTCCCTTCTTGTACTTAATGTTCAAATGGAACTATTGGAGGTAGGTGGACCATTTCTAATGGTGATCATTTTTCAACTTCCCTTGTGTCTGTATGAACTGCAAGGATTGATGGTCTATTTTGATGACCGTTTCCTTCCCTAGAATATAATGATTCCATTGATGAAAGGCTTGCACAATGGAATAAATTTATTTGTCATAAGTGGGATACTTTCGGACTGTGTCTGAAATTGTCTTACAATGGTAAGCCATTGGATACTCCTCCTATGTAAGAAATGCACCAATAGCATAGTCATAGGCATTTGTCTCAATCTCAAATTGTTGTTGTAGGTCTGGTAATGTGAGCACTGATGCAAAGCAGAGGGGATGCTTCAACTCGACAAACACCTTCTGTTGGGTTTTGAACCAAAAATAAAAATTTCACTCCGCCATTGGTGACTTGACTCAAAGGCTCAGTGATATGAGAGAACCCCAACGCGAACCTGCGGTAGAAATTGGCAAGACCCAGAAAGTTGTCTTGGGGCTGGCCAATCCCAAATGACTTGTATCTTGGTTGGGTCCACATGCACACCCTTCTCATTAATGATGTACCCTAGATATTGAACTTATGTCATGCCAGAAGTGCATTTCTCCAAATTATCACACAACTTGTGTTATCGTAGGGTTTGAAGAACCTATTGAATATGATGGAGGTGATCTTCCCAACTTTGGCTGAAGATCAAGATGTCATCTAAATACACCACCATGAATGCATTGGCGAAGGGTTGTAATATGTCGTCCATCAATCTCATGAAGGTTGCAGGGGAATTTATCAACCTGAAAGGCATGACCAACCATTCTAAAAGGCCCTCTTTGGATTTGAAGGTAATCTTCCACACATAAAAGGGTTCAATAAGAACCTAGTGATAACCATCCTTCAAGTGAATATTGCTGAAATATTTGACCCCCTTGAGTTGTTGCATAATGGCATAAATCCGTGGGATTCGATACCTATTCTGGACAGTGATCTTGTTCAGCGCCCGATAGTTAATACATAGTCTCCAGGTCCCATCCTTCTTCTATACCAATACAATCGGGCTCCCACAGGGTGATGAGCTTGGCCTAATGTGCCCTTTCCACAACAACACTTAAATATGCCTCTTGATCTCATCGTTCTCCAGGACAGAGTGTCAATAGATCGTTCCATTGGGTAGCAGCGCGCCTGGGTTCAAATCGATGGAGTTCTTGACCTGAAAGTGAAGAGGTACCCTTGTAGGTGAGGAAAAAATGTCCCTATACTCCTCCATGACCTTGTCCATTTGTTGTTGTTGTGCGAAGGAGCCCTATCTGGAAGTCATGGCAATAACCTTATTCTTTCCTTGAGGGCCAATCATAAGGAAAACAAATTTCCTAGTCTGGGAAATGATCTTATTGCATTTATTTGCAGTGATCAAAGAGATGGCGTTAGGTGGGACTACCTCCAATATCATATACAACTTATTTCCCAAAGTAATAATCATAGAGAAAGGTTTAGACTCATATATAGCATATCGCTTCCACAAATGTGGCTGTCCTAATAATACATCACAAACTTCAAGAGGAACATCATCACACAGTGCCTCATCTGTTAAGGGCTTGATGTTGTAGGGAAGGCGACACTGCTGGCTGATGCGAAGATCTCGTGCTTGGTGAATCCACCCAATGGTGTACGAGTGCGAATGTTGATTCAGATCTTGGGGGGAGGTGCCCAAGATCTAAAAACTTGAAATGGATCTTGGGGGGAAGCCCCTAAGATCTGAAAAATTTCAATGCCAGAAAGAAAATGAGAGAATAGACAGTAAATAAAACCACAAAGAAACTTTTTATTAAAATAGAGAATAATCGTAAAAGCTACACTGTGTTGGACAATTTGTCCTTTTACAAAATGTGACTTGTTACTTATAGCCTTTTTTGGTTACAATACCACAGGTAAATTCCATGGGTGAATGAATACCATGGGTGGATGTCACAATACCATGGGAAAATACTGTGTGAATGAATACCATAGGCGAATGTCACTTACAATACCATGGGTGGATAAATACCATGGGTGGATGCCACTTACAATACCATGGGTAAATTCCATGGGTGGATGAATACCATGGCTTGGTTCCATCTTCTATTAGGATCATTCCTCCCTCCTTAGGAAGCAATGGTCCCCATTGTGTGAAGTTCCCTCCTACGAAGCCTTTGTTGAATATGAAGAGTCATTGTAGGGAAGGTTTTTATGTGGTTAACCCATAACCATGATGAATGAAGATCCGGGGATAGAGAAACCCTGTAATGCTTGTGACCAACTGTGATACTGACAGTGTGCAGCCTAGAAAATGGACTTCGATGAAGTGTGGGTTTGTGGATGACCCATAACCATGAAAAATGAAGATCGGAGGATAGAGATACCATGTAATTCTTGTCACCAACTATGATACTAATAGTTTGTGGCCTAGCAAATGGACTTTGATGACAAGGATTTTGTGCAGTTGACCCATAACCATGATGTTGATTGTTGATGAAGTAGCAAGTGCCTACATAGCTAGGGGTGGGAGGGCATGTCTCCAAAGAGCCCAAGCCTAATGTTGTTATGCTGAAACTGATGAATGTGAAGAAGATGTCTACTAAAGCGGGGTGGGGGGGCATGTCTCTAAAGGGATCCCACTTCGAATGCTGCTCCATATTTAAAATGGACATAACTCGGTCAATATAACTTAGAATATTTATTATAACATGTTTTTGGAAATAGGATGACCATTCGTCATCTTCCGATGTGTTGGAAATCCTTATCTGGACACTCTAGAATCTCAGATTCGCACTGCAACTATTCCACCGTCATAAAAGTTTTGAAAAAAATAGTTGATTTTAAATCAACAATATCTCCCACATCGGAACTCCGATTCGACCCATTTGATTTTTGAAATTGACTGATTTTTCAAGAGGAGCTCAGATATGCAATCATTGTTCTGAAATTTTGCACAAAAACTACAAAAAATGATAGGAGAGTCATCGTCCACTAGTTGCCATCAGTAAAAAATTCTACAACATAGCTTATTTTAAATCAACGATATCTCCCTCATCCAAACTCCGATTCAACCAATTTATTTTTGAATTTTCATATTTTTTTGCAAGGAATATAGATCTGTTATTTATTTTTTTGTAAAATTTTCACCAAATGTTTTAGATCTTATCTGCAAACTTGACACCCAAAAGCAATTCCCTCAAAAAAATGGAAAAATAAAAATTATTCTTTCTTGGCCCAAGAAAGTGCTCTGTGGAGGTCACATCACGTGCCTGAAGTTTGTTGAATATTTCTACAAAATTTTGTAACTGAAATATGTATTAAACCCTAATTCCCATGGAACCGTAACCTACTCTAATACCACTAATCCGGATCTTCGGAAGAGGCCCCCAAGATCTAAAAAATTGAAATGGATCTTGGGGGAAGCCCCCAAGATCTGAAAAATTGCAATGCCAGAAATAAAATGAGAGAATAGATAGTAAATAAAACCACAAAGAAACTTTTTATTAAAACAAAGAATAATTGTAAAAACTAAATTGTGGTGGACAATCTGTCCTTTTACAAAATGTGACTTGTTACTTATAGCCTTTTTCAGTTACAATACCAAGGGTAAATTCCATAGGTGAATGAATACCATGGGTGGATATCACAATACCATGGGAAAATACCATGGGTGCATGAATACCATCGGTGAATTCCACTTACAATACCATGGGTGGATGCCACTTACAATACCATGGGTAAATTCCATGGTTGGATGAATAACATGGGTGGATGAATACGATGGGTTGATGCCATTTTCTATTCAGATCAGATGTGTTGTCATCGGTATACCTAGATTCTTCACAACCTCTATTGAAATGAGGTTCTTTTGACTCCCACTTTTGATAATGAACTATAGTGGAGAACCCTTCACCCACATATGTGAGTGGAAGAGGCGTTCCCACTCCTCTAGATCTTCATGCTCATTCTACTAGATCTTGGTGATGGCCACGGTGGCACTGGGCTACACGTCAATGGTCTGCTTCCCTTTTTCATTCCCCTTGTCAGGTTCTGACTTAGAGTCGAAACATGCGTCTGATTCATAAGCCTTCATCTCGGCCACCAATGGTTGTTGCACTCACTTGTGTTGTGATTGGATCTCTTATGGAACTCACACCATTTTCCCATGTCCTTCTTTGTCTTCATGGTGTTGTTTTTTCTTGCGGCTTAGGGGGATTGTCCTGGGTCACCCCGCCTTAGATTTGGCCTTTTATTTGTGGTTTGGGGGTGCCTTTTCCTTGCTTTGGATTTGCATATCAAAAGTTTTACTTCTTCTATTTAAACTTCTACTCAATCTTGACACCATATCAGTGTGTCTTGTCAAGCGAGGAGATGTCTAAGAACTTCATCTCATCCTGAATGTACTTTTGTAGATAGACGTAGTACTTGAGTACCAAATGCCGCTAAGAATCCTTGATACCTAACTTCATGTGGAGGGTATGGAAAACATTTGTGAACTCTGGCACATCTTGGTCCCTTCCCTATCATAGCGTGGTCCACTTTATGCATTTATCTTCATAGCTCCCGACAGGGTAATATTGTTCCTTGATGGCGTGTCAAAAAGAATCCCAAGTGGTTGTGGATGAAAACAGTGAGGATTCATTCTCATTCTTTTTCTCACAGTAGGTTTCCCACTAGTCCTCGATGTGTGGGGCGACTTTGAGAAGTGAAAAAGTAATTTTTTTCCCGATTGGAAAAGCCATGAATTGAAAAATATCCTTCCAATATATTCAACAATTTAGCTACGTCGTCTGCATCTAGTTGGCCCTTAAATATGGGAATATCAAAAGTTAACTTGTACCTTAAAAGGAGTGGCACCTCGAGAGTGGTTGTTGGATGAAAATGCATCACTTGTGGTAGCCATCGGAGGATTTGAGTAAAGTTATCCATCATCACATTCATTTGTCGCTCAAGAGTTTCCTCGAGGAATATTTTGAAAGGATCTTATGCCCCCTCGTCTTTCTTGTCTTCCACCATGGGAGGTCATCAGGGTTTACAAGGCTAGTCTTACAAAGGTTCAACCAGTTCGAACCCTAACTCCTTATACCCTAACCTCGTTAGGGACATGCAAAGAAAAACAGAGAAGTAGAAGACCGCTCTGATACAGCTGATCCAAAATTAAACAAGAACGTAAAAAATTACAAATTTAACCATAAATATAGAGATGCAACAAAAATAACACTTCATTTCATTAATATCAAAATACTAAAATATGCTTACAAATAGAATGGAATTAAACTAGCTAGGGCAATGTTAGCTTATCTCTGAGAAGAGATGTGGAAACTACATGCCTCTGAACTGTGTTACAATGAGGCTTAAGGGCCTATTTAGTATTTAAAAACAAGGGAAAACCTTAAACAACCAAAACCCTAACCCTAGGAGATGTAACATCAAGCGTTTGTGGGTGGCGTTGGGGTTATTTTGGTAGCCAACTTCCCGAGGTCATAACTTGGTCATATTATCTCTGTTTGACACGTACAATACCTTGTTGGGAATGTCTCTCTAAGTATTATAGGATTTGTGGCAAGTCCATAGCCACAACCTACTGTGGATGTCAAAAAAACATCATTTATGGGGTCAAAACAGCTCCAGAAGTTCAGGACCCAAAAAACTGCTAAAACTAGTAAACGCTGAAATAAACAAGGAAGTAAATGAAACCAACTAAAGGTCTAGGTGGAATCGGAAAGTGGCCAGCAATATCCACCTGGATCATGCCATACATGCAATCAAGGTGAATTCTAATTTGAACTGTGAAGCCATTGCTTCATGCTTCTCCTCTTAAGTTCTTTTTTCTAGATTTTTTGTGTGGGCACTTTGTAACATAATGCTTGAATTCATGACAATTGAAGCATTTTATTTTGGACAAGTCTTTCTTCTTTCCCCTTTGTTGGATTATAGCTTTTTTTAGATTTCTTCCCTTTTCCCTTCTCTCCCCTCTCAACCAATGCAAAATTCTTGTAGAAATTATGAGGTATATTTGTAATTGCTCATGATTTTTTAATCAAAATCACAAGACACAAACCTACTCTACTTCTCTACAGACATTAATTCACAATCTAGAACAAAAATTTTGGACATGCAATAAGAAATAACACACATGCAACAAGTGTTATTTTACAGAGGAAACCAAACCGCTAAAAACCCCAATGTCTTCTTGCATTAAATCAGAAGAATAGAGATGTATTACAATTGCTTTTCTCAACTGAGAAAACTTTGCAAGTGCATAAACTATCTCTATTTTCACTGAAGGGATCCAACCCAGACTTAGTCAAATTTTGCCTCTGATTGATCTCCTATTTGCTTGCATTGTTCCTTGAGAAATTAGGACCTTGTTATTTAGGAAATTCCTCAAATCGATTGTGCAATTCCTTTAGACTGATCCTCTAAATGCATGCAACATCTATACACTCAATATTAGTCTAAAATTGATGTTACACTACCTTGGAATCTCCACCTCAACTGGGTAACTCGAATTTTGTGCATGCATGAACTATTTTGGGTTGATTGATTAGTTAATTCGATGATCACTAAGCTTGACTGAAGTCGCACTACTTAACTAGCCTTCAACTAGTTCCTCTAAAAGTTGGAACTAGTTTAATTGAAAACAACCTGAGATGACTTACCTTGACTACTAAAAATAGCAATCAAACATGCTAAGTTGAACTCTATCTCCTCCAAATTGAATTTATTGAGTAAACTGGGTGTCACAAGCCATGTCACATAATTTAACATCATCTAAGTTTTTTACTGATGTGGAAATTCAAATTTTCTCAATTTAATGAAGACAAAATCAAATTAAGAAATTTTTGTCGCATTTTTCAACACTCCCTCTCAGCAAGAAAGGGATTATCAACCACCCCTATCCCACACTTGTGGAACTCTAAGTAACCCCTTGAAAAGGCCTTCATCAAAAAGTCAACATCTTGTTCCTTTGTCAAATGTACTGCAACAACATGATCTTCCTTTGCACACAATGTCGTAAATGATGATACTAGATATATATATGCTTGGTTCGATCATGAAAAACAAGATTCTTAGAGAGCTTGATGAAACTTTGGTTATCACATTAGATCACATTTGGATTCATCATCTGACCAAATAATCGAACAAGTATCTTTCTCATCCAGATCCTTTAAATGATGCTTGACTTGCAGTCATGTATTCTTCTTTTGTTGAGCTGGGTGCCATAGACCTTTGCTTCGTGGTGTACCAGGAAACCGCTGCAGACCCAACACTAAAAATTCCACGTGATGTACTCTTTCGGTCTAATGGAATTTCCACCCAATATGCATCTTTGAAGCCACATAGCTTCACTCCCTCTGTCCGTATGTACCATAGTCAAAACTGGGTAGTGCCTCTAAGGTATAGTAGAACATGCTTAGCTACCCTCCAAAATAATTTGGTTGACCTAACCATAACTTGGCTCAATTGGTTGACTGCATAGCACATATCTAGCCACGTGTTCACAAGATACATCAGTGCACCCACTAGCTGTCGATAAATGGTAGCATCCACTTCCTCACCTGAAGTTGCATCCTCATTCCTCTAGTTGGTCACTAGAGGTGTCTCCATGGGTTTAAAACTATCCATGCAGAACCTCTATATTATCTCATTTGCATACTTTCCTTTAGAAACAAATAGTTCCCCATCACCTTGCCATATTTTCAACCCGAGGAATTAATGTTTGAGACCCATATCCTTCATTTCAAACTCCCTTGCAAGGTCCTCCTTGCAAGATATGTTCAGTTGCTCTTCACCATTTAAAATCAAATCATTAACATACAAGACATTAATGAGAAATTTACCTTCTACCAAGATATGATAGAGGTTTGCATCCACCTCACTTTTGGTGAAGACTAAACTTGTGAGATAATTATCGAGCTTGGTGTACCAAGCACAGGGTGCTTGTTTGAGACTGTACAGCACTCACTTGAGTTTGCACACATGAGACTCCCAATCAAAAGTCTCAAGTCCTTATGGTTTCTTGATATACACCTCCTCCTAAATAACTCTATTAAGGAGTGTTATTTCTACATCCATCTGGTGGATCTTCCACACCATCTATGCAGATAGAGCAATAATTGATCTAATGGATGAGTACCTTGCTACAGGAGCAAAGGTATCCTCATAATCAAACCCTTCAACTTGAGAGTACCCATTGGCCACAAATCTGGCCTTGTACTTCTCTATGCTTCCACCTGCTACCTACTTCACCTTGAAGATCTATCTCGAACCCACAACTAATTTATCTTATGGTCTTAGGATCACTTCCCAAACATTGTTCTTTACAATGGATTTGTATTCCTCCACCATTGCATCAACCCATATAGGTTTCTCTACTACTTCCTCGAAAGAGGATGTCTAAGTCTCCACAAGCTCAGTCATTAGAGCCATGTAGCTAGTGTACCGAACTGGTGATTATTGATCCCCCGTTTTGTGCCTATCACTACAACTTTTTTATCCCTATTTAGGTCGTTTTGGCATCCCCAAACCCACTTTCTTGCTATTCTATTATCCTAATCACTGTTCGAATCCCCATTTTGAGGTAAAGTATTTTATGATTATATTTTTCTATTTATTGGTGAAATTTAGTAGATATAAGTAGCAACTCCCTCAACTAACTTATTATTATGATTGAAGTGTAAACCTTCCAGGAATGTGCAGGATGACAATAGGGAGCAGTAGGCAGTGAACCAATAGCTATCTTAAGTTCGTTTCCTAACTGCATGTTTCTAGATGGAAAGACTGCTACACCAAGGATCTGTGATTATCCTCTCTGACTAGAGTAAACACTAAGTTTGCGATCAGTTACAGATTATTGAACCAATATCGACCAGTGGTTCAAAGCTATCCACTCTGAAGGAGTAGATTAGTTGGATTGTTACGATTTACCATCTTTAGTTCAGTAGTTTAAACTTAATTAAATGCCTATAAAAGTCTATGATGTAATATGTTAAGTTAGCGCTCAAACGTTGAAGTATTTGCTATGTATTTCATGACTTGTTTTTAATCGAAGATATCAAAAATGGTTCTACCATAAATTTGGATTAAGCATTTGATGAATTGCTAATGATGACTAGTTGATCGCATTCAAAATATTTCCTCTACAGTAAGTTAGCTAGCTCCCAGGTGTGGTTGGGCCCACCCATCAAGGTTAGCTTTGTATATTGCATAACAGTGACATTGTGTGATTAGTTACAGTCAATTCTTATTTCACTGCGAATTAGTGTGGTTTGGCTTGCTGCATGCGAATTGTCTTAATTCTGTTGTTTAGAGGATGCAGATGCGTTGATGTTTCTTTTAAACCCTTTGTTTCCATAATCTGCAATTGAATTCCTATGTGATCCTCGTTTTGCCTTCAAAACAACGTTATGCTATGTCCATAAACCTTGCTATCGTATTGATTTATAATCAACAGAGGTGTGCTACATGGTCATTTGATGAATTAAATGAATTTGTTTATCCATTGATAGTGTCGTAATTACTTTGATACTTAAATCTCTTCAGTGATCAGGAATGAATGGGATTCGAGCTAATTAGAGTGAGATTAGTCTATCCACCAAATTGTTCTTCGTTTCCTCTAAAGAACTGGATCGAATTGACTCTTTGTTGAATTATTTTGCAGGCAATACGACATAATGAAATCCTCATTGATTGTCTGAACGTTGTAATTGGTATACCCTCGGTTTGGTTTTAAGATGATTGGATTGATGATTAAGATTGCTTTCATAAGTGTTGGATGATTTACTATCGCTTTAGCCCTGTTTCATTTGGAAAATACACCCTTGGATTGATTAGTAGACTGTGTGGATTGAACGTAGAATACAAAAGAACGCTTTGGGTGATTAGTTGTTAAATGCAAATTCATTAGTTTAGTTAGATAAATGGTTTCCCCTATTTCATGTGATGATCGATTTCATTAGTTTATTTGGATAAATGATTCCCCATGTTTTGTGGAGTGATTGATTACATTTCTCATAAGTTAGGTATCATTTAGATTTTAACATCAGTACATTGGATCCAGGTAAGGTTATTTGCAAGTAAGGATTGGTGTGATTGCAGAGTGAATTAAAGTACAGTTTCTCCGAAATTGTTTGCTTGGATTGCTATGTATTGAGTAGACTAGATGCTTGAAGTTGTTTTCATCATTATGATTAATTATGACTTGTAAGTGGTTTGATTGCAAATGCAAAATTGAGTTAGCAAGTTACAGAGTGAAATAGAGTGATTATTCAGTTTAGTACTTAACTTCCAAAATCCTTGTTAGTAGGGTAACAAGCCATTAGGTACAGATTGCTTGGGTATTGAATAGCTATTACGAGTAGAATATCTTTTTTTCTTTTTGATATAAACTGGAAGAGCTAGAACCAGCATTTGAGTGTTTGGTTGATTGAGTCTTGTGTGATTATCAGTTCATTTTGCATTACTTAAGATCAGTCATAAATAGTTTAGTAGCTTGTTAGGTTCAGATTTGAACGCTAGGCAAAGTTAGTAAATATTTTTGAGATCTCTAGGTTAAATTTGATTGTTGGGTCTGCTTATAACAGTTAAATGTTTGCAAGTGTAATGTGTTTATTACTCCACTAATTGTTATGAGGAAATGTTAAAACTCTAATTTGGCCCTGAATGAAGAAAGAACAAGGAAACTCATGCTTACGAACCCCAGGTTGAAAATTAATATTAAGAGATTTAATTTGACAATTTAATCTCTCAACAGTGACCTTCTCTGCCTGCTCTGATTTGAAGGAGCATGCACATTCTCCCTCACATCCTACACAAGTATCAGCTTCCCTGGTCCTTTTTCCGTTTTCTTTGGACTGTTCTACTTAAGTGGATGTCTCCACTCTTTTCTCCTCAATTTGTGGCTACTCCATAACTTCTTGAGGTTCCTCCTTTAGAGCTAAAATATCCTCCTCTGTTGGGATCTGAAGATCCATCTTAAGAAAGCACTGATGTATTTCTCCTCCTCAAATTTTACATCCCTTCACAAAACTATCATTATGAGGGATGAAAAGTACACACGGTAGTTGTGTTAGTTTCTATGTAACCCACAAATACCCCCAATTTTAATGTTAGCTCTAGCTTCTTCCTTGATTCTTTGGAGAAATGGCAGCAAACAAAGGCTCCAAAAATCCCGAAGTGTGACACATCCGACTTCCTCCCCAAGAAAACCTTCGCTGGTGTAATCATGCCAAGAATCCGATGAGGACTCTGGTTCTGCAAAAATACTGTTGCGTTTCATGCTCGAGCCCATAAATGTAGAGGTAGGCCTTGGTCATGCAACATCGCCCTCACTTCTCCCACAATTCTACGGTTATTTCTCTCAACCACCCCATTCTACAGTGGTTTGTGGGGTGTTATCAACTCTCAGCGAATGCCTTCGTTTTCATGGATATTTTTAAATTTATTCAACACAGACTCACCTCCATTGTCGCTCCTGAGAGCCTTCACCTTCTTGCTGGTTTCTTTCTCAACTAGTGCCGTGAAATCTACGAACTTGGAGAATGTCTAAAATTTCTTCCGCATGAAGAAGATCCAGCACTTCCGTAAGAAGTCATCAATAAAAATGACAAAATATTTTTTCTTGCTAGTGGAGGCTATTAAGAACGGTCCCCCATCTTGATGTGCATTTGCAAATATTTTTCTTCCAGGTCACTAAAAAAGTCTCTATACCCTGTCATGTGGAATGATGCACTTGAGTCCAAGTACCACATGCTCCTCATCACTGTAATGGTCATGCATGCAATGAGGGTAAATTCAATCTCGAACTATAAATCCAAGGCTTCACCTACTTCTCCTCCACAAGTGTTCTTTCTCTCCTTCTTGTGTGGACACTTCATGGCATAGTGCTAGAATTCATGACAAATCTTTCTTCTTGCCCCCTTGACTGGATTCTAGTTTGGATTGATATTTATTCCCTTTTCCCTTCTTTTCCCTTCTAGCCAACACAAATTTTTCTTCATCCTCACCCTTGGATGAAGTCCCATCTCTGGTACTCTACCTTATTTCCTCCTGTACCAAATCATATATAAGTGTTCCCAATTTGGAATTTAATCCCTCCCATTCACTGAATCTTGATAGCTATGTCAACTCTTGGGAAGGCCTAGAAGGGTTAGGCTTACCAAGTCTTCCTCCTGTACCAAATCATATATAAGTGTTCCCAATTTGGAAGTTTATCCCTCCCATTCACTGAATCTTGATAGCTATGTCAACTCTTGGGAAGGCCTAGAAGGGCAAAGCTTACCAAGTCTTCTTTAGGGACAGTGACACCGACCCACCAAGTTCATCATGACAATGTGTAAACTTTCTCAGATACTACATAATTGTGTCATTCTTCTGCATCTTGATACTTCAAAGTTTATCCTTGAGCGTCAGCTTCCTGTGCTCACTATTATTCTTGAAAAATTTTGTTAGTTCTTTCCACATTGCGAACAAAGTTTCTTTTCCGTGGATATTTGAGACAATGTGATCTCGTACTCCCTCAAAGATTATTATCCTTGCCTTGGCTACATATTTATTCCACTGAGCAATGTTCTGGGCATCAGATGCTTGTAGTTTTGCAACATCTGACTTGATGCATTCTAGCAATCCATTGTCATCCAATATCTCCTCCATGCGATCCTTCCATGCAACAAAATTAGAGGTGCCTTTCAAGGCATACCCTAGCCTTAGTCCATTGAAGGCTATCTTCTAATCTCTGAAGAAATCCTATTGTATCGAGCTCTAAAATCGAACCTCCTAAGAATAACTTTGAATTCCTACTCTAATGTGAATCCTTCTCTGATACCATGTAGAAATTACGATGTAGATTTGTAACTGCACATGAATTTTTAATCAAAATCGCAAGACACAAACATATTCTACTACTTTGCAGACATTAATTCACAATCTAGAACAAGAAGTTAAATATGCAATAAGAAATAACAGACATGCAACAAGTATTTTTTTCTTGGGGAAATAAAACTGCTAAAAACCCCAATGACTGCTTGCATTATATTAGAAGATTAGAGATGTATTACAATTTCTTTGCTCCACTGAGCACACCCTATAAGTGCATAACCTATCTCTCGGCTCATTGAAAGGATCTGACCCATACTAAGTCAAATTTTGCCTCTGCTTTAGGTCTTATTTCCTTGCATTGTTCCTTGAGAAATTAGGCCCCTATTATTTAAGAAATTCCTCAAATTGATTGTGCAATTATTTTAGGATGATGCTCTGTCTGCATGCAACACATGTACACTCAAGACTAGTCTACAATTGATGTTACACTACCTTGGAATCTCCACCTCAACTGGTTAACTCGAATTCTCTACATACACTAGCTATTTTGGGTTGATTGATTAGTTAACTGGATGATCACTGAGTTTGACTAAAGTCCCATTGCTTAACTGACCTTCCACTAGTTCCTCCAAAAATTGGAACTAGTTTGATTGAAAACAACCTCAGATAACTGACCTTGATTTCTACAAATTAGAAATCAAACATGCTGAACTAAACTTTATCTCCTCCAACTCAAATTTACTGAGTAAACTAGGTGACGCAAGCCATGTCACACAAGTTAACATCATCCAAGATGTTTGCTAATGTAGAAATTCGATTTTTCTCAATTTAATCAAGGAAAAATCAAATTGAGAATTTCTTGCTGCATTTTTCAACAATCCTCTTCATCCTCTCCATTAGATGAACCTCCATCTTTGGTATTTCACTTGATTTCTTCTTGTACCAAATTGGACCATATGTGTTCCCAATTCAATAATTTTTCCCTTCCATTCACAAATTCCTGGTAGTTGTGCCAGGATTTTCGAATTCTGAGAAGAGATAGGCTCACTAGGTCATCTTCTACAACATTCACACCAACCCGTCCAAGATCATCTCTAACTTGTGTAAATTTGATGAGATACCGCAAAATAATGTTTTTTTTCCAAATCTTAATGTTTCAAAGTTTATCTTTCGAGAAAAAATTTCTATGGTCAATATTATTTTCAAATAGATTAGTCAATGTCTCCCACATGGAAAATGATGTCTCTTTGCCATGGATATTTGAGACAATGTGGTCTTTCACCCCCTCCAGGATTATTCTCCTCGCCTTGTCTATAACTTTCTTCCATTGGGCTAGGTTATGGGCATCAACTGATCCTGGTTTTGGAATCTTTGTATTGACATAATCAAGAAATCCATTATCATTAATCACTGCCTCCATGCGATCATTCCAAGAAATGAAATTCGAGTTTCCTTCCAAGTCATACTCTAATTTCACTCCATTGAAGGCCATTCTCCCAACTCTAAGGAAATCCTGTTACACTGAAGATGTAAATTCGAACCTCCTAAGGAACAAATTTGAAATTATTATTCTAATGTGTATTCTACTATGATACCATGTAGAAATTTGTCAAATTTGCAATCGCTCAAGAAATTTAATCTAAAATCAAGAGACACAATTCTACTCTATTGATATGCGAAATGAAATTCACAATTTAGAACAACATGCATAAGCATGAAATAAGGAAAACCACACATACATAATGATTTCTAGGGGAACCCAACTAGGAAAAACCCCTCAAGCCTATTTGTATTAATCAATGAAATGAAAAACTACTACAATTGCTAGCTCCAGCTCTAAGCTCAACTTGTAAAAGAATATTTGTTCTCCTATTCAATGAACAAGCTCTGGCCAACACTTAGCCAATTTTTTTCTCACCAAGGCCCCTATTTCCTTGAGCAAATCCTGAGGATATTAGCCACTATTCTTTAATAATTTCCTCCAACATTATTGTGAAACTCCCAAGGATTGATCATTGATTGCATGCAACACCTGTACACTCAACACTAGTTTACAACTGATGTTACATTGCCTTGGAATCTCCACCACAATTGAGAAATTTGAATTCCTTGCATGCATGAGCTAATTTTGGTTGATTGATCAGTCAATTAGATGATAGATCTCTGAGTTAGATTGTTATCCCACTGCAAAACTGACCTCCAACTAGTTCTATTAACTATTAGAACTAGTTTAACTGAGTACATCTGGAAATAATTGAACTGGATTTCTATAAATTAGTAATCACACATGCATAATTGAACTCCAATCCCTCTAACTCGAATTTAATGAGCTAACTAAGTGACAAGACTCATGTCACCTTAGTTAACTACCTCCAAGTGGTCTATTGATGTGGAAATTTTAAATTTTCTCAATTTGACCAAGCCTAAGCCAAATTGAGCCTTTCTTGATACACTTCTCAACAAATTTCTACATGGTATTAGAGCCCTGAAATCACATTGGAACAAGTATTTTGAATTTGTCCCTCAGGTTTTTCAAATTTGTAGCTTCAGCGTAGTAGATTTTATTTAGATAAGGGAAAATATCTTTCAAAAGATTGAGACTTGAGTATACATTGGAGGGAATTTTGAATTTCTAATCTTGGAACATATTTAGGATCATCACAAGTGCCCTAGGAGTAGCATTCTGGAGCAGCCATAATATTAACAAGTGGGTAGTCCTTAAAGTCCTCATGTATAATGATCATTGAAGAACTAATGACCCATTAGAAGGTAGAGTTGTGGAGCCCTAGTTCAGTGGGTTGCATATGGCCAATCCACTGATAAGAGGTCAAATCCAGAAGACCCAATAAGCAAACTTCTTAATGGAGCTATATGGTTTCTAGTGGGAAGATTAGTGAGCCAATGTCTAGTGACACAAAAAGGAAATGTGATCATTGATATTAGTAGATTGAGAAGCAGAGAAATTTCCTACATGGAGATTGAGACTCAGAGGGAATCTAGTTTCATAGGAAGTATCACTATGGAAGCTAGTACTTCAGGATCTTGGGAGATGAAACTCATTATTGTAGTAGTTGCAGCAACAGTGCAAAAGCAACATCAATAGTATGAGTACATCAGAGTTTTCTTTGCTTGCAGCCATACCTCCAAGAGTGAGGTGGGGTGATGTAGAGCCCTAGTCCCAGATTTGCAAAGATTTAGGCAGGGTCCATAGGAGAGTAGTAGTAGTTGTAGTTTACTCTTCTCATAGATCATTACCTTGCTACAGGGGCCCACAATATTCAGTAGCATAAGGATCAATGTTAGTTGGTGCAATCAAATGTTGAGGAGCATGAAGCAGTGTTGATAGCAGTGCAGGAGGCATAGTGCAGAATCAACAACAATGCGTTTTTCCCAATAAATAGTTGTAGTTGTTGCAAACAATGAGAGGTAGTGCTACAATACATTACATAGGAGTTGAATTGGGGTTGTGCAAATCCTTTTTCTTGCTAAGAGTGAGTGTTAGAATTCTAGCAAGAAAAAGGCTCAAGTTTGACTTTTTCCTTAGTCCAAATGAGTAAATCAAATTTCCACATAAATAGGATGACTTGGATTGCATTTAACTTGTGTGGCATGGCCTTGTCTACTAGTTTACTCAGTAAATTTGAGTTATAAGCTAGAAGTAGAGCTGTGCATGTAGTGATTGCTAAGATTTAGCAATATAGTTGAGTTATTATTAGTTGAACTCAGTTAACTGAGATCTAGTCATTAATTGAGTTGGTTGAAGGTCATTTGAGTAGTTAAGATTGTTGTTAACTCACTGATCTCTTAGCTAACTAGTTAATCAGCTAAAAATAGTCACAGTCGTGCATGGGATTCAAATTGCCTAGTTGAAGTGAAGGAAAAAGCATGTTTATATTTATATGTGTATATTGTTGAGTGTACAATGCTTTTGTAGTGAGCAGGTGATCAATTCCTCAAGCTATTGCACAAGGAAACAAATAATTCTCTTATTTTGCAGGGACTAATTCCTCTAGGATTGCGTAACGAAATAGGAGGTTAGAGAAGGAAAAAATTGGATAAGTTTTGGCCATAGGTCCTCATTCAATAGAGAGAACATTTTTTCCTTTGCAGGTGGTGCTCAGAGATGAAGCATGCAATTGTAATATCTTCCTTCTTCATTTGAATTGATGCAAAGAGGCTAAGGGGTTTTTCCTAGTTGGGTTCCCTTGCAACACATTGAGTACTAGTTGTTTTGATTGTTGCATGCCTATGCATGCTATTATAAACTATGATTTTCATTCCGCAAATTAGTAGAGTAGAATTTGTCTCTCTTGTTTTTAGTTCAAAATCTTGAGCAATTGCAATTTTATCAAATTTCTACACATTAGAGAGCCAATTGTTCTAGTGAATCCAATTCTCATCAGTTGCTCTACTATTTTACTACTTGAACAATTAGTTGACCATTTAGTCGGTTGCATAGATGATTGCTTCAATAGTTAACCACTCCATGAACTATCTCTGGTTAGTCAATCACTTGACTAATTATCTCCAAAAGCTCCAAAGGTATGTTGAACCAACATAAATTTAGGTTCCAACAACCCCCTATATTACGTAAAACATATTATGTTTTCCATAATATCCTTCGCAACCCCCGCCCTCATATTAGGTTCATGATATTAGGTAAAACATAATATGTTTTTATCTAATGTCTCTCCCATCCCCGGCACTCATATTAGGTACCTAATATATTTTATCTAATACCTACCCCACATTCATATCAGGAAATATATTACATATTGTGTTTTACCTAATATCTCCCTCCACCTTATATGTTTTACCTAATATGGGGATCTGGAGTGATATTAGGTAGAACATGTTATATTTTTACCTAATATGGGAGTTAAGATTGGGAAATATGTTAGATAAAACACAAGCATAAGGATATGGTGGAGGTAGATATTAGGTAAAACATTGACGAAAAATGGTTTTTACTATGGATTCTCCGGTAACTAAATCTAAAAACATATTATGTTTTACTTAATATTTACCCCACCTAATATGCTTTACTTAAAATGACGGGGGTTGAAGTAAGATAGTAGCTAAAACATAATATGGGGTTGAGTGAAGGGGAAATATTAGATTATATAGCCTTAATATATGTTATCTAATGTCTTATGTGGCTTCACCTAATTTATCTTTCCACCTCCATGCCTAATATGAAAGTCTTACTACAAAAATATCACGTAAAACATAATATGTTTTACCTATTCCCCATAGTCCAACCCTCACCCTCCAATTAAAATTCCTATAACACTTTTTTTTCCATAAAAAAAAAAAAAAAACAAAAACAAAAAACAAAAAACAAAAAAACAAAAACAAAAAAACAAAAAACATAAATTTCATAATAACAAATAGATCTAAAAAATAAAAATCTTACCCATTACAATATTTTGCTAATAAAAATGTCAAACATTATAATATGAATTTAAATTATTTTGAACAACCATCACTAATCATAATTATGGATGCAATTAGAATTTTATTTTGTTCAAGTTTATAAAAAAACTTTTATAATATACACATGAAGATATAATCACAATAATTAATTATTTTAATAGTTTAAATATTTTAATTAAAAAATTAGAATCAGAATTAGAATTTTACTAATTAAATAATTTAAACTCAGATTTTTAAAATTCATCAATATTGAATTTTAGTTAAAATTAGAAAAAAAATTCTAAAAAAAATACCATTTCATCTGTAATTGACATTATCCCAAAAAAAATAATTAAAGAATCATTTCATTTGTGCTTTCGTGCACATGTTCTTATGCTCTTTCCATTAAAAAATACTTTTAAAACACAAACTGCGCTTTATCAAACGCATAGGCTTATTCCAAAACGGGGGATGAGAGGGGTCCCGTGACCCGTTAATGCATTATCTCTCTGCATGGACAACACTGTTTACGGATCCTCCATGTCTCGGAAGGAGATGAGAAGCGTTCTGTGATCCATTAATGCATTGTCTTTTCAAAAGTGTAAGGTAAGACTAAAAAAAATCACTGGCTATGGACACTTCTTGTCTTCATAAGTTTTTGATTAATTTTAGTTTATTTCGTAAATACAATATAATATGTATGCATTTTAACACTAGATACTAAAAATGATCATCAAGAAGGGAACGCTTCAACAACAGACTGGAAATCGGGAATGGTGATTATTTTAAAACGACCAAATCCACTCTCCACTAAAAGCTTCTTCCACTCTTCCTCCGTTCTTTCCTTTCCACCAGAGCAGTGCGCCACCATTATCAGATCAAATACTAGGACTAAATTAAGATCCAGAATCGGCTTCTCTTTCTGGCCACCAATATTATTATTATCACTGCATCTTTGATTAGAGTCCAGCACCACCATGTCAACAATAATGAACTTCCCCGTCTCCGGGATCGCCTTTCTGCAGCTCTTTAGTATCTTGATATAGTCCTCGTCGCCCCAATCATGCAGGATCCACTGATAACATCACACAAACAAATTTTACAGTCAAAACGGGCTCTTACCTCATTCTAATTGAATTACATGACAGAAGACTTACCTTCATGAATATGGCGTCCACAGAGGGTGCGGTTTCAAACATGTTACCGCCCATGTGCTCTACACCTATTTACATACATATATATGATCATCAGACTGGTAAAGGGAAAAGTGAATATATGTATATCATAATTATTTGTATATAGCATTGGTAAAGCAAAGGTGTTATTAGTAACCTGGCAAATGGGGAGCAGTGGCCATGACATGAGGGAGGTCGTAGTCGATGCCTCTGATGGAAGGATAAGCTCTCACAATCTCTGCAAGGGCGGTTCCAGTTCCGCCCTCGATGTCCACTAAGGAAGTCAAGCCGTCGAAGCCACGGTATTTAGACAGAAGCGCCTTCATCACGATTCTGGCGTTGCAGGCCATGGCGTTGTTAAAGAGATGGTTGAAGTCGGATGAGAGACGGCCTAAGCAAAGATGTCCGCCCCGTTAGCCCTCTTGAAAGCGACGCCTCCATCGAGCACGCACTCATTGAAATGATGCCAAGGCGCCATGGTTCTCTCGTCGCTCTGCATCAGTACCATCGGCACAATCGACAACTCCCGCTCTTTCACGAGCCACTTGGATGTGGGCATGAGCCCGTATCTCGTCTCGCAGGCACCGGCGTCTCTGCCTTCAACAACGGTGGCACGAAAAACGCCTTTTGACACGAGGACGCACATGATTCTGAAGAGGCAGGCGGCATCGGGCGATTCAGTGGGCAGCCTGACCACGATTTCGTCTAGGGAAAGAGTGGCGCGGGGGCCTTCCCGGGCGATCATGTCGGGGATTCCCAAGAGAACCACGCATTTCACGGCAAATGACTCTACAAAGGTGAATGTGGACTTCCAAGCATTTGCCTGCCCCAGCAATTCCTCTTCTTCGCTTTCGAAGAATCCATCGGTACAGAATTCACCGCCATTTTTCAGAGCTAGACCGCTCATATTCAGTTCGGTTCCCTTGTGCAGCAATTGCAAATAGCGAATTAAGAGCCTTGGAATCCCGGCCACCATGCAAAGACTCACAACACTAACTGACAGGAGGCATTGCATTTTATAGCACGAACAACCCCGTGAGATCTGAAAAAGTTGCGTCAGCCAAAGAAGCACAACCCCGTGAGATTCGAATAAGTTGTGTTGTTCAAAAAAAAAGCAGTTAAGAAAATGTGTCAATTATCTTCTAATCAATATGGATGAAACAAAACTACAAATGGAATGCAAAAATAGAATATTTATCTCAATCCCTGTCTCACAAATAGCAAGGAGCTAAAGGATTTTGTTATGGAGAAATTTCGTATAAAAATATGGGAAAAAGAGTTGGGTGAAAAGAAGAAATATTACATTGAGGAATTCAACTCTATATGATTTACAACAAAAAGAGTTCATTGGAGCTAGCATTTCGTGCAGGGCAAAGGTTCTTATTGCTCAATTAAGAACCAACTCAAAAAGTTTGGGAAGAACGGGTGTGTACATTTTGCATATCTCACTTGTGGAATCAGAAAAACATTTCATTTTGGAATGTGATGCATTCAAAGATATCAGAAAAAGTTATAAAAACATGTTAGCATCAATTTCTTAGCATTGTTTTTTTAGCAAAGAGATTGTTGATAAGTTGGGTCAGCACATCATCAATTTAAATCGGAGTACTACAATCACTTAAAAATTATCTTCAATCGCAGAGCCCAATAAAATCAGATTACTGCAATCACGTGAAAATTATCTTCCAATCAGAGATTTATTCAATATGAATGGGTATTTCAATATGAAAGGGTATTTTAAATCACGTACATTCGCGGAAATGGAGTCCAATAAAATCAGAAAACTGCAATCACGTGCATTGTCGGCAATGGAACCCAATAAAATAGGAGTACTGCCCTCATACGACATGCCTGGGCCCTAACCTCATCGAAGCCTACCTCATTCCAACTATTCGAACTAAAGTCATGGTTGGTAAAATGGTATCAGATAGTTTGACGGTCAAATCTCTCATTAGTGCGGTTGGCAGCATGCAATTTGACGATATATTTGTAAATCATGGGCAAAGGGTGTGCTATCAATAATCACCTTTGTAAGTATTATTAAATGTTGGATAAGATTGCGTATATAGTTGAGTAAGCTTGTGTACATATAGAGGAATAAATCATGGGCAAAGGGTGTGTTATCAATAATCACCTTTGTAAGTATTATTAAATGTTGGGTAAGATTGTGTATATACAGTTGAGTAAGGTTATGTATATATAAAAGAGGGACGTTCCACTGTAGATTTGAACTATGTTATGTAAGTTTGTTGAGTTATTATACGACATTTGTGTTTTGTATGTAATTATATGTCCTTGGTACTTGGTGACTGATTTAGTCGATTTAGGGAATGATAGGGTTAGTTTAGCTTTGTGTCTTGGAAACTTTTTGAACAAGCTATGCATTTCTATTCAGGCCTGGTTCTTGTTCATTTTTGCTCCCGGGTACTTGTACGGTGATGTTGTAATGTTGGTCACAACCATAACCATCCTTGGCGTTGCAAATAGTGGATTATGGGGCAGTTCTGATGTTTGTTTGAGAGGTTGTTTAGTTGTTATCATTTGTTTTGTCTACTTTATTAGGTTGGTTTTTCTTCCCCGTTTGGTGTATTGGGTTGGGTATTCATCTGCGTTCGTCCCTGTGGTGGATTTAGCTCGGCTCAGTGATGGATATGATTGTTCTGTGCTCCAAAACGGTTTTTTTAGGTATATGAGTAATTTTAGGAGCTTTATGGGAGAATTTCACTTGTTTTATGTAGGTTTAGGGATGTCTAACCCCATGACAATGTGGGATGCCTTTCTTGCAGGTTATTGTGTGATTTGCAGTTGGAGCTACGATTTTTGGAGCATCTGGGGCTCCTGCGGCGTGTTGGCATGGAGGAAGTTGACGAAACAACGACTAGAAGGAAGGACATTGTCCTACCAGCCTATCTACCTGTGTTTTTAAACACATTTAGCCAGATGGATTATTGTGCCTTTGTTCAGCTTACCTGCCTGTGTTTTTAAACACCTCCAACTGTGTGGGTTTTGGGTTTTGTGTAATTTTGTGTATATTGTTGTGTGTAACAGCCCTGGTTAAAAACTCATGTAAAAATATATAAATACCACAAATAATGGGACAGGTATTCCACGCTGAATGGTGGGTAGGACATTGGCACATTTATTTATGAAAAGAATGGAAATTCAGAGAAAAGGGAGGTGAAAGGTCACAGGTTGCATGTGAGGAAAATAATGGAAAATGAAGAAAATAGAGGCCTCATTCATAAAATGGCTTTTGAGGATCAGTTGGTAACCTTTTGTCAATTCAGTGTTGGAGCTCTCTCATTTTTATCTCTCTCTCTCATACTCTTGGATACATAGAGTTTTCGTGGAGCACTCTTGGAGGGTGTGACATACTTGGATTCTTGGAATAAGAAGGCAAAGGAAGAGCAAGAAAGCATCGGCATCATCTACTACATCAGATTTGCTTGCAAGTGCCAAGTTGCATGTATAATTTCTTCACTATTTTGGACATGCATGGCATATGCATGTGGATTCTTGGTCATGACCTGTCATTGGCATGGAAGTTGCATGGATTGGCAATGGGTTTCTTAGCCTTACCATTTCCTAGATAGCCATGGTGATTGTGGGTTTACTTTCATGATTTGTTTTTGGTTGATTCTCATGATTCCTTAGCTTGGGTTGAGTTATTAGTTCCTGGAAGCCCTGGTTGGACAAATGCTCTAGAAACCTTGTAACAAATTCGGTTGAGTTGCTAGTCTTGGAAGCCTTGGTTGGAACAAATGCTCTAGAAGCCCTAGAAAGCTTGGATGGAGACCAATCTGATGATGGTTTTGTGATGTTCGACCATGAGGTGGAATCACTATTTGATGGGTTGAGGTGGATGGCCTCTGGAAGCCCTAGATGAGTTTTGATAGATGTGTTTTATGAGATCCCACATTCATTCTTCGAATATGGCACAGGGGTGAATGGCTAAAGAGAAATTTGGCTCAGCAATTCTACGGTTGGGTGGAACGTGGTAGTCCCATCTCCGGTTGGTTCAATGCATTCATTAATGAGAAATCCTTTCCCTTGATTTTCATGTGTAAATGTATTGATGTATTTATGGATTTGATAGTTGATATGTTTATTGTATTTTTGTCCCTATTATGTTGGTTATATGCACATTTTATGACAACATTTATGTATGGCTCTCAACATGTTTTTAGTTGTATGTTAATGGATAATGTGTCCATGACCTAATAAATAATTAGCAAATTTCATAAGGGAACAATGGTTCATAGAACTTCTCAGATAAGTATGAAATCCCTACACTTAACTCTGTTATTTACACCTGTAGATTACATGTCCATGACATGTTTGACGAAATGTGTGTCATGGCTAGTAGGGATCCAACCAAGATCTTGAACAAGTATTTTCTTTAGTACTTTCATTTCCATGTTACTTTACTGATTTGAAGAGATTGATCAGTCTTGAGCAGTGACCTAGGCTCTGGACCTCAAAAAGTAGCTCAAATCCCGAAGTCGTTGGCATAGCACTAACAATTTGGTCCACAGTTGCTGGCAAGCAAGCCTGTGAGAGCAACTTTAGGTTGTTGGTCGCTCCCTTGCCCATAGCATGAGATTGACTATGGCCCAAGAGACCTAAAACAGTAGTGTGACCCAAGGACAGGTTGCCTGAGTGGCTGACTTGTCTTCTGAGGGTTTTGTTGATGATGTTGGATGTTTGTATGGTGTGTTTCCATTAGATCCATTTCCTTAATGTGACTTAGGAGGTCGAATCATATGATAGTGGCCTCTGGTCACATGTTTACCCTGGTTGGATGGTTGCTTGGGTAGATGTTGGAGGAGGGTGTTATAGTTGTGGATCTTATGGATAAGTTGTTAGGGTTACATGTTGATATGTGTTTGTTGATATGTTGTTAGGGTTACATCTTGACACTATAAATTTTAATTAACAGTTTGGAGAGCGTTTGGTTATATGTTGTTAGGGTTTGGGTTTTTTTGTTTAAAGGGCATTGTGGGTTTTTTTGGTGCCATTGTTGTTTATGATGCCTTGAACAACTGACAGGACATGATTTGTATATTGTTGTGGCCCTTATGGTGACAAGACACAATTTTGTATATTAATGTGGCCCTTATGGATATGTTGTTAGGGTTACATGTTGATATGCTATTATGGTTACATATTGATATGCGTTTGTTGATATGTTGTTAGGATTACATGCTGACATTGTAATTGTTAAGTAACAGTTTGGAGAGTGTTTCTCTCGTAAGGCTCCTAAGGTCTAGTGTTCAGAGATTTTCTACACTATTTTTATCTTTGACTACAATGGGGCTATCTATTAGCATCTAGTTTGGTTACTTCTGTCACTGGGAACCAACTCTATCGAAGAATTAGAACTATCTGCTATCCAAGGGGGATTGAAACTTACCGACCATAGGGCTCTCTTAGCTAGACATTCTATCCTTCTTTTTATCGATCAACTGATTGAATAGGACTGGCTGTAACTTGGTAGAAGCTAGGCTTGAAGGGCCAATGGTTTCCTTGCTTTCCTTGAGGTAAGAAAATTGAATCCTTAACAAATAGGCAGTGAGCCATAACAACTATCTAATAGGAAGTGAACCCATACCTCAAGAGGCATTGAACCATAGGAACTCTCCTTTGAGTGATCAATTGTTTTGATTCAATGTTAGAACTTTGTTTACTGATAAACAATACTATTTCTTAAGATGTAGAGTTCAAGACCTAGAGAAGTGGTGCCTTAAGCCTTCCATGTCAATTAACCTATAGTCTATTCTAACAAACAAACATGGATTCAGCTGGTTTGTTTTTCTTTAGAGAATGGGTGCTAAAGGTAAGGGGATCACCTCTTGAAATGGAAAAGGTAAACACAGAGATGTTATATCGTATAATATTTAATAGTTTGGAGAGCGTTTGTTGATATGTTGTTAGGGTTTGGGTTTTTTAGTTTAAAGAGCACTGTGGGTTTTTTTGCGGGATTTTTTGGTTCTAGTGTTCTTTAAGATGCCTTGAACAAATGGAAAGACACAATTTTGTATATTATTGTGGCCCTTATGGTGATAGGACACAGTTTTGTATATTGTTGTGACCCTTATGGATATGTTGTTAGGGTTACATGTTGATATGTGTTTGTTGATATGCTATTAGGGTTACATGTTCACATGTAATTGTTAAGCAACAATTTGGAGAGCGTTTGTTGATATGTTGTTAGGGTTTGTGTTTTTTTGTTTAAAGAGCACTGTGGGTTTTTTTTGGTGCTAGTGTTGTTTAAGATGCCTTGAACAACTAACATGAAACAATTTTGTATAGAGTTGTGGCCCTTATGGTGATAGGACACAGTTTTGTATATTGTTGTGGCCCTTATGGTGATAAGACACAATTTTGTATATTGTTGTGGCCCTTATGGTGACAGGACATAGTTTTGTATATTTTTGTGGCCCTTATCGATTGCCATAACTTGTCATGATTTAATGTATGTATTTAGGCAGTCACTAGGATTAATATTGAATGGATCTGCCTCCTTGAATACATTTTGACACTGTAATTGTTAAGTAACAGTTTAGAGAGCACTTGTTGATATGTTGTTACGGTTTGTCAAAGTTGAGGGAATAATTGTTGCTAATATAATGATAGGGTTTCATCACTTTGTTGATCAAGGATATGTTGCCTTCAAAATACGTTATCTATGATGTTGGCCAGTGAGAATATGATGTTGGACTAATGAGCTAGGGTTTCACATTGTGATACAATGTTGCTAGAACTTAATGTTATTAATGAGTAGAGGTTTACTATTACTGAGGTCATCGATACAATGAAAATATTTGATTGTTTGACCAGGGTTTGCATTGTGATCTATGTTGTCCTTGATATTCCGGTTAGCCTAAAGGTACTAGTTTTTATGATTCCGGTAGGATTCCATATATGTAATATAGTTTATATATATCTTAAATGATTATTATTTGCAATGGTTATTGTGTAATTATTTGCAATGGTTATTGTGTAAGCTAGTTTCTTTGTCAATGGTATATTGTTGCCATTATTTTATCTATTGTTAATGGCGCTCACATTTGCGTAATTATCCTAAAAATAAAACACTCCAATACTAATGGCGTCCCTCCCCTAATTTGTTAACTTAGAATTATTTGACTAATTTATTTTTAGGTTTCTCACAAAAGCAATGGTCATTGTGTAAGATAGTTTCTTTACCAATGATATATTATTTATATTGCTGAAGTGTTTAGATTAGTGCATGATTATCCACGTCATACTTGTTGTAGTTGGATATTCACATCAAAATAATAATAATTTTCAAATCAAAATTCAAATTCAAATTCAACAGAGTTTAGATTCTTGAATTCAATTGATCTAACTTTGATCAAATTATCCCAACATAGTTCAATTATATAGAGATCATATTATCCCAACAAAGTTCAAATTCTTGAATTCAGTTGATCTACCTTTGTTCCTTGACCATCATAATGACCATTAACATACATTCTCAAATCAAGTAAAATTAGATGTAACTGTGTATAAGAGAATGGTATTTTTATCATTGGTAATTCTCAATCTGATGAACTGGATAATCCTTAATTGTGTAGAATTTTAGCTTCTACTATGAAACCAATCAACATATTGCATCCTTACAAAATTCAAATTGTGATGTGGTTACAAAAATTAAATCATGCCACCCCTATGCTTGATGGCCTCCATTTCCTGCATTGCCCAAAATTGTTGAATTGCCTGCCTAACCCAAGTATGGTGGACTACCCAAGATTGGTTGATTAGGATGTGCCTGAATGTTTCCATATGATTGACTCCAATTTGGTCCTTGTAGCCATGGAGGGACTGAGTAGCCCAAGTGTCCACTTGTGTTACTAACCCCATCACTGAGTGTAGGTGTCATATAAACACAGTTAGGATTTAAACTTGCACTTGCAGGGGTATAAGAGATGGTCATAACCCCTGGCTAATAGTGGGGGACTTGGGTGTTAATCAGATCTTGGTATGATGGTGTGTGCTCTGCAATGCAGTCCAGCGTGTTGGACATCATCCTATCTTCCTCAAACTAGCTTGGACCATATTCTTCCCTACTTATCAGCCCTCCTCCTTTTTCCAACACTTGTTGAACCTTTCTTGCCTCCCTCTCTTGCTTTTCCAATTGTTTTGTTGTTCCTTATCTTCCCTTTCTTTTTGTCTTTCCAACCTTTATTTTTCTCGAGCTTCTGTTGTTGCAATCCTTGCAGTTCTCTTATCCTTGGCCAATTCCTTATTTCTCTTTTTAAATTCCTGAATTTCGTTTCTTTTACGTTCAGACTCAAACAATACATTGATATAATCTTCAGTTGTGAGAAATTGTGAACTCCTCCCCAAACGAAGACAATCTGATGTTGAGTTCCATGATGAGGCATTCACCCTCTACCAGTAGCTTTAGGAATGCACCAAGTATTCTCTAATTTGTTGTTCCATGGTCCTCGAGATATGACACTTGGATTTCAACCTTCGATACAACTGATTGGCCCCCATTGTTATCGTCTTCAGTTACTTCATGCTGAATATGCTCTTGTTCTAGTGATCCATTGTCCATAAAATAATGAACAAGTTTGGTGTTCAACTCTGATGGTTGTGAAGGCATGTCCATGCTTTCCTCATTGGTGGTAGACACATTATGTGTGTTGATATTCATCATGGGATCTACCAACCATGATGGTGGGATTACTTGGGCTGGCATGCTCAATTTCTCATTATTTAATCTTGTTGCATTCTCATTTGAAATCAAGTTTGCATTTTCATTCGATTCATCAACTGCCTCATATGGAATATCATAGGAAGAATTGGCAGGTGGTTCAGTGGGTGTGACAGCCTCCATGATATTGATAGTTGGTTCATGATATTGATAGTTGGTTCTTGGATACTAACTACCTCATTGCATCTCTCATCGGCGTCTTACTGCTCAGTGTTCCTCTAGAGTCGCTGGATGTTATCTTGTATATATCTATAATCCAACCTTAAAGCAAGTTCATATCTAATAGATAGAGACTGACACAAGGTTATTAGGCTCTGAATGGATTGGGGTTTGAACAAACTCATTGTATCAATTTTAGGTTACAATGGCCTTGAAATTGTTCAATAAACTAGAATGTATGGTTATTCTCATCTTGAGAATGATTTAAGTGGTCCTCTAGAGTCTATGGATGTTATGTTTTATATATCTGTAATCCATCCTTAAAGAATGTTCATATCTAATAGATAGAGACTGAAACATGGTTATTAGACTCTTAATGGATTGGGGTTCGAACAGACTCATTGTATTGAGTAAGGAGCCTGAATGAATGGTAGTTATAATGGGCCCATATCGCTATGGAATGAATAGATCGCTTAACATAAGGAGAGTGAGGTGGGTTCAAATACAATATCTCAAGCCTTAAAGTTCATCCTAAGGCAAAAATGAAATAAATGATTCTCTATTGCATCTCATTTGTCTAATTCCTTGTATTTTTGCTCTTGCAATCTTGTAGTTATCTCGTCTTAATTTGATAATCTAATAATTAAAAGAAAATTTCTAATAAGCATATACAAGTGATAAATAGACATTGGTACCATTATTTAAAAATGCCTCTCTAATCAGATCGTGTGATCTGTTTAACAAGTGATATTGGCTATAATGGCTTTAATTTACCCTTGTTTCTCAACAAAAATAATGATAAAATAATCAATATGATAACATTATTCAACAAAAACAAATTTGTAAGTCTCCAGTAGCTAATGAATAGAATGATTGTAACATTGTGCACACACTATGTTTGTATGTCTCCAGTAGCTGATGAATAGAATGAATGTAACAATGTATGAACACTTTGATTGTATGTCTCGAGCAGCTGATGAGTAGAATGCATGTTTCAAATGAAAATCAATAAGGGTTGATGTTTTATAGTTTTTGATCTAGAATTTAGTTGGTAGGGAAGATTGGCATGGATTGTGATCTGCCAAATTCAAATTTGTATTCTAGATTGATTTTTACATGATCAAATGGTTGATAATATTTCATGGTTGATCCTTGTGCTTTCCTGTGTTTAATTCTTGAATTGAAAAGGCTAGTGTGTTTAATACTTGAATCGAAAGGGTTGATGTTATTTATTTCATCCTCTGAACTAATTCCTGAATTGAATGGTGTCATTTATTGTCTTCAATAGGTTGAATGGTTAAACACGCATGTAGATATGGCTAACACACATTTCACCTATTCTTGTGCAAGTATTACTGTAACACCCCCTCCTCCCAAGTCCACCCAAGAAACCAACCAGTCGAGGTAAACATGTGACGAGAGAGGTCACTATAAAAGATTCAACCTCCTTGGCGACCTTAAGGAAACGAAATCAATTGTACATATCAAAAAAACCCATCCACATCAGTAACAACACCATGAGGAGGAATGTCACCCACTCAGAAATCTTATCCCTGAGTCCCATTGATGTTTTAAGCCTTTTAACCCCTGGTCGCTCTCATGCTATAGGCATGATAGTGTCTAGAAGCCAAAGTCACTCTCGCAAGCCTATGTGCCAACGCCCTTGACTCTTTTTAGCAGACCTATGCCAGCGTCCCCGAGATTTGAGCCACCTTTTTAGCCCAGAATCCTGGCCTCTGCCCAAAACTTGTTACAACCTCCAAAATCCATCAAAGACATGATGACGAGATCAAAAAATAAAAAATAAACCTTAGGACTATGCATGAGCATCCCCACTGGGAATGACCTTTTGTCAAACACTTGGCATCAATGTAACGTACAGGTCTAGGATATAAGACAAACATAAATGATTGAAAGAACTTATGAAACATAACCAGAAGGATCACCACCTTCTCCATTGAATTGTTATAACATCAATTAGGTCTTACATCCATCCATTTAATAATTACAAGTAAATACATGAAATAACCATGACAAGAACCAGTCATATAACCATGCTTAAAACCAACATAAAACCATACAAAAATCAAGATATGACAACCATTAAATCCACATATAAACAAGTGAAAAAGTAAGAGAACTTAGCTTTTATTAATCATAGGAATATCTATCCAGGTCCAGGACTTCCAGATACCCCTTGACCATAGACATGGCTAAACCAAATCTCTCTTTCATCCAGTCACCCTTGTGCCATATTCCAAGCATGAATGTGGGATCTCATAGAAAAACCAATCCAAGGACATCCAAGGGAATCCAGAGGTTCAACCACCTCCACCCTCACCAAACAGTGATCACACCAAAATTGGTGCTCCGATCACAACTGAACTGAACTTAGAATGCCATCCAGAATCCATCACTATTGTTGAGGAATTTTCCATCTCCTTGTCTCTCAGGCTTTACTGTAATTCAATCTCGGATCATTAGGCCCTAAACTGAGACTGGTATCACTGGGCCGTAAATCAATACTTCTCCCTCAGGATTTATCATGTATCCTACCAAAACCTGTCAAGGGATTCTTAGGCATTTGGAAATGAACCTTGAGACCACCTCTGCCCCGGATTCCGAAATCCATCTGGCAAACCAAAGCTCAAAACTGAGATAAACATCCGAACATACCATGGCATCTGGAAAAATGCAAGGTTAGGTTAAAAATCATTGTCATAACCTGAAAAAACCATGCCACCAACGACAAGAGAACCATACACTAACATGAAAATCCATGCATGTCCAAACCAACTAGGAAATCACACATGCAAAAGGTTACTTGCAAGTATTCCTACTGAAGCTGCTCGATCCTGCTTTTCCTTCCTTGATCCTTGCTTTCCTTCCTTTCCCTTTGCTTTATTTTCCTTCCTTGATCCAAAGATAGAGTGCTCCAATAAAATTCTAAGTGACCAAAATTGAGAGAGAGAGAGAGAATAATGAGAAATATCCAAACTTTAGCTGATAAAAGGTTACCAACTGATTCTCAAAAGGCCTTTTATGAATGAAGCCTTTAATTTCTTCATTTTTCATTATTTTCCTTCAATTTCCTCCTCACATTCAACATGTGACCTTTCATCTTACTTTTCTCATAATATCCTTTATTTTCATAAAAAAATGTGCCAAAAATTCCTTTTTTCCTTTTAATGCCTTTGCCTTAGCGTTTGCCAATTTTCCTTAGCCAAAACACACATCTAGTGATGCCCACTAGGATATATTTGCCCAACATTCAACTTGGAATAATTGTCCCTTAACCGTGGTCTTATTTTTCCTTTATTAACTTTTATTACATGAACTTTTCACTAGGGTTGTTACAATTACTCAACAATGGGATGTGTTGCTCCAGTGGAAATCAATGGGTGACTATTTGATGGGATAGGTGTACTCCTGGATAGAATTCAATGGAATTTTTTGTAGCGCATTTTGACTTAATTGGTAATTCAAAACTGTAGGTAGGTTGGACAATATGTATTGTAAACGTATGATGTTAAGGCTTGGTGTTTGACAGTGTTTGGTCGAATCAATATATGGGCCCATTTTTTAACATAATTTAATAACTTGTCTAATGTAATATAAACTATTTATGTGCAATTTTTGATGTTTTATGATGATTTTTTGATGGACATGTGGGACCAATACTATAACTAGTACTGGTCCCTGCACAACAATAGAAGGCTCTCCCCTATAGAGTGTTGGATTCAACCCTAGAATTTGAATTTCTATAGGATGATTCTCTATCTGAAATTATCTTTATGTGATAAATGGACATGAAATTCAAATATATATATATATATATATATATAATATAATAAACTAAATCTATACTTATAAGGACTAAGCTAAAAGCATGTTGCATCACTGGAAAAGGTGTGCTACGACATAATTATTCTGGTACTAGAATAATAGAAGAAGTAGGAATTTATTTTTGTCATATTATTAAAAATTATCATTAAATTTAGTTCTACAAGCGTGCTCACTATGATTCAAGTAGACGTTAATGGTCATCCACCACTTCCATTAACTCAATGATGTTTTATTTTTTTGGTAGTTTTTTTAATGGTTTTTGGGTTCCATAATTCTAGAGTCGTTTTAAGGCCCTAAGTAATGTCTTTTGACCATTTCGGGGGAAAAAGGTTGGCATGCCATGCCCTGGTCCCAAGCAAAAGTTGTAATATTTCCAAGGGGCTATCAATGTGCATCCCAAATGGAAATTATATGCAAAAGTTGCACCCCTAGGAAGTTCATATACCAGCTAACCACTTTAGGGCCCAAAAACCTTTTGGCGCTTGATTTTATAGGGTTAAGGTTTTGCACTTCTAGAGTTATTTATTTATGTTGAAAGGTCATTCTTTCAACTTCTTGTAACATTTTTTTGCAATGTGTGTAGACGCAATCTCTCTTCCTTCAAAGATAACTACTACCATTTTAGCCAATTTGTGTTTTACATTATTATGTTATTTCATTTATCAATATAAGTTTGGTTTTCATTATATTATTATTCTCTCTATTGTATTTCTCTATATGTGTTCTATTTTCTTTTCTACCTTTAATTTTGTTCTTTGTACAACCCGGATCAGTAGTATCAAAACAACCTGCTACTTCTTGTTTCTTAATGCATGTCCCTAACAAGGTCAAGGTACAAAGAGGTGGGTGTTAAGATAATTTCACTTGGGAATGATAACTCTCACCAACCCAACCGACCTCCCATAGTGAAAGAAAAGATATGATGGAGCAGGAGATCCTATCAATTTGTTGCACAAGGAAGCAATTGCATGACAAAGGACTGTGATGATGGGAAAGTTCACCTAGATCCTTTAACATTTTCTAATAATAGTTGAGCCACCTTCAACAAAGCAACAATTTTGGAGGTTCAATACCATTTAATGTACAAGTTAAATTTAATATCTCCATTTGAGGTCCAAAAGATGAAAATGCTTTGGAGAAATGGTTAAATATGTTAGAGGACTATTAATTTGTCCAAAAATTTTAAGGCAGTGAAAAGATCACCTTCACACTCTTGAAATCATTTCCCATGTCGAAAATGAATGGAAAGGTTATTAGGAGAGAAAAAATAAGGATGATTCTATGATATTCAATGCAAGACCCACTTGGGTTGTTTTTGTTGATGCCCTCAAGGAATAATTCTACCTTGTAGGGAACTATGATGACTAGTACATGAGGTGGACTACTCTACAATAGGAGAGAGACCAAATGATGTAAGAGTACACCAATATTTTCCATACCTTGTACTCAAAATTGGTAATCTGAATTTATGAAGGAACAAAATGAAATACAAATTTAAAACATAAATAAAAATATACAATGAAACTGAACTTCAATTAATAAATAATAAATACTGAAAATTGTTGACATGCATAATGAAAGCAAACTAGCTTGGGCGATGGTAAATTATCTCTAAGAAGAGATGTGACAACTTCATGCTTTCTGAATTGTGTTACAATGAGGCTCAAAGGAATTTTTATCATGAAGAAACAATGATAAACCCTAATGGGGTTAGTTGGAAAATCAACTCCCTGGGGTCGTAATTTTAGCATATGATCTCCATTTGGCGTATATGATAGCCCATTAGAATGGTATATATGAGGACAACAAATTTCAACTACAAACGTTGATATTTGATTTATGTTTGCCTGTTTCCCCAAAAAACATTGTTTATGGCCTAAAAACAGCTTCGAAAGTTTAGGGCTTGAACACAACCAAAAATAGAAAACTATTGAAATAGGAAACTGTGTTGAAAAATAGGAAACTAATAGAAAACATTGTTGAGAGTCCAAGTGGAATAGGTAGGTTGACACTAATATCTACTTGGATTAGTGCTCACCCCTTAGGAAGCAACAATCCCCATTGCGTTGAGTGCATCCATGAGATGAGGAAACTTTTGTAACTTGTTAAAATTGGTCCCTACTGAGCCACTTGCCTTGGTACAGGAGCTGACCAAATTTGATAACTTGCTACCATTGGATCCTTTGTTGGCGAGTGTCCCTAATATTTTTTTCGTTGATTTGATCAGTTATGGTTTGTTCAATGCACTCTAGGTTGAGTTTTGTTGGTGTTATTTTCTCAATGATGTCTGATGTATCCAACAATGGTGTAAAGTATGGTTGAAGGTGGTCCACAATGAATACTGGGTGCAGGCCAAAGAATGGGGGGATAATTACCTTGAAAGCATTGTCACCCACAACCTTGGTGATGGTGTAAGACCCTTATTAGAGAGTTCGAAGCTTTTGATGGGCTCTAGAAAGGCACTCCTACAAATGCAACCAAACCTTGTCACCCACTTGAAATTTATGTGGCAACAGATGTTGATCTTGACATTGTTTGTAATTAGTGTTGGATTTATCCAGGATGTCATGAACTTGTTGGTAGACGTGCTAAATGCATTCAATAAAATTGATGGAATTATTAGCTTTAGATTGAACATGTGTAGATTTTGTTTGTGTAATTGTAAGTGGAATTGCAACATCAATGCAACATAATGGTTGAAATTCCAGGCCCACCTGAAATAGGTTAAAGCCAGTGGAGTTATGGAGAGATCTTTTGTAGTTGTGTTGCACATAGGGGAGACTCTCCTCCCATATTCATGGATTCTTAGAGTTGTACATGCATAGTATGTGCATTATCATCATGTTGATGACCTCTGTCTGGCCATTAGTATAGGGGTGGAATGCAATAAACTTGCTGAGCTTGGTGTTCAACAATGACCAGAGGCTCGACCATAATGCACTTAGGAACCTACTATCCAGATCTGATATAATGGTTTGGAAGATCCCAAAATGTACCCACACTCGTTCAAAGAAGAGCTTGGTGTTCAACAATGACCAGAGGCTCGACCATAATGCACTTAGGAACCTACTATCCAGATCTGATATAATGGTTTGCAAGATCCCAAAATGTACCCACACTCGTTCGAAGAAGAGCTTGGTAGTGGATTTTGTTGTGATACTCTTCTTACATGCAATCAATATGGCCATCTTAGAAAATATATCAACATCCATAAACTCACAATAATTACCATGCTTTGTAGAAGGAAGTCTAGACATGTAGTCTAAGGAGATGGATTCCCAAGTCTATCCAGGAGTAGGTAGAGGAGTGTATAGGCCTTGCTTCGTAATAGTTGGCTTGGAAATGGCACAAGAAGTGTAGTATCTTTTATATTTTCCAACATCATGTTGGAGTTATAGCCAATAAAAATTATTTTGCAGTACTATCACTGCCTTCTCCACACCAAAGTGTCTTGTGACCCGACTGTAAAGCACCTCCCAAATAATATTGGCACACTCACTTGAAGGGACACAAATATGTCCTAGATAGCACAATAGTCCATCTTGAAGGTGGAAGTCTAGAACAAGCTTTCTAGCCATCAACATTTTGTAGATGGTAGTAAATTCTAAGTGGTTTTAATATAGTTGTGGCCATCTAGAGGTCTTGCACCCACAAGAGATGAGAACTATGCTAAGTGCCATAATTTGGGGTCGGATGAGGTAGTGTGTGAGATTATTTATGCTACACTTTTTGTATTTAATGTTTAAATGGAATTGTTGTAGGTATGTGGACCATTTTTTATGGTGATCATTTTGCAACTTCCCATGTGTCTGCATAAATTGAAGAGGTTGATGATCCATGTGGATGATCATCTCCTTCCCCTAATATAATATTTCCATTGTTGGAAGGCCTACACGACATAATACATTTCTTTATCATAGGTGCACTGCAACAAAACAAGTCATTAGCGCTAGAAATAGCATCACAATCCAGTGTTTTTGAGCATGTGAATTGGCTTCAATCGGCATCATTAAACCTGATGCAATTTGACATCTTCACCTGGGTGCCGAAAATAGCACCGAGAATTGTTTCTTCCATTCTTGTTTCCATTTTTGCATCCATTTGTACTTCTATTTTTTCTCCCAATTGTGCTTCCTATTTTTATTTTGGTATGGCATCGAAAATAACTTATTTTTTGGCTTCCTAATTAATTCCAAGTTATGCTTTCATTATAACATCCTTTGTTGCGTCGAGTTTTGCTTCCAATATGGTATCTATAATAGTCCTGGTGAAAATTCCATGTAGTAAAAGTTAATAAAGGCAAAATAATAACCATAGTTGATGGCACACGTATTCCAAGCTAAATGTTGGGCAAAATCATACTGATGGGGATCATTGGTGATTGATTAATGGCTAAGGAAATTGGCAAAAGGAAATGGAAAAAGGCTTTGGAAAGGCAAAAATGGAATTTTGACACGTTTATTTATGAAAATAATGGAAATTAGGAGAAAAGGAGGTGAGAGGTCACAGGTTGCATGTGAGGAGGAAAATGAAGAAAATAAAGGTTTCATTAATAAAAGGGCTTCTAAGGATCAATTCAAAGAATTTTTCCAGTTCAGTTTTAGAGCTCTTTCTCTAATCTCTCTCTCTCTCTCATACTCTTGGAAACATAGATTTTTCTTGGAGCACTCTTGGAGAGTGTGGCATACTTGGAATTTTGGAGTAAGAAGACAAAGGAAGAGAAGGAAAGCACAAGAGGACATCAAGATCAACAACTACAACAGGTTTTTCTTGCAAGTACCGAGTTGCATGTATTTTTTCGTCACTAGCTTTGGCATGCATGACATATGCATGTGGTTTATTGGTCATGATCTGTCACTGGCATGGAGGATTTCCTGGATTGACAGTGGGTTTGCCTAGCATTTCCATTTCCTGGATAGCCATGGTGTTGTGGGTTCATTTCTTTGTTTTTTGGTTGGTTCTCATGTTTCCTTTAACTTGGGTTGCGTTACTAATAACATTGGTTGGACAAACACTTTGGAGCCCTGTAACAACTTGGGTTGAGTTACTAGTCATGGAGCCTTGGTTGGACAAATGCTCTAGAGCCATTGGTGGGTTGAGTTACTAGCCTTGGAGCCTTAGTTGGACAAACGCTTTAGAACCCAACAACAGTTGTGGGTTGAGTTAATAGCCCTGGAGCCTTGGTTGGAACAAATGCTCTGGAGCCCTGGAAGGCTTGGGTAGAGACCAATCTGGTGATGGTTTTGTGATGTCCAACCGTGAGATGAAATCATTGTTTGATGGGTTGAGGTGGTTTGGCCTCTGGAAGCCCTATATGGTTTTGATTGATGTGTTTTATGAGATCCCACATTCATGCTTGGAATATGGCACGTGGGTGACTGGATAAAGAGAGATTTGACTCAGCCATGTCTACGGTCGGGTGGTTCATGGAAGTCCCACAACCTGTTGGCCTTTGCATCATTAATATGAGGCTATTTCTCCTTATTATTTCATGAGTATTATACTGGTTTATATGTGGATTATATGGTTATTGTTTCCTTGGTATTTATGTTTCTATTATATTGGTTATGCACATGTATTATGACAGTAGCTATGTATGGCTCTCATCATGTTTTTACTTGTAACAGAATGAAAAATGTATCTATGGCCTAATGGATGAAACTGCAACTAATGTGTTGAGGCAACAATCCTTCTTAGCGATTCTCAGATGAGTATGAGACCCATATGCTCAGATTTGTTGTTTAAACTTGTAGATCGCTATATTTGTGATATGTTTGATGAAATGCATGTCAGGGATAGTAGGGGTCCATTCAATTCCTTGTTCAAGTAATTACATTTGTATCATTATTCCATTGTTAGCCTTATGTTATGAAGGTGTCATTTAGTTATGGGCACTGATTTGAGCTTTGGGCCTAAAAAAGTGGCTCAAATCCTAGAAATGCAGACACAACACTAGGCACAAAATTCCTTGGATGCATGCATACCCATATTGTGGGAGCATCCAGAGCCTCTTGTACACATGCATGCCCATATCAAGGGAGAATCTGAGAGTTTAATGGTTTAAAAAATCAGTGGAACCCAAGGGATGGTTACCATAGAGGTTGGGATGGTTCTTGGGAGTCCTGTTGTTGATGTGGAAGGTCGGTATGGTGTGTTTTCATCGGTTCCTCTTCCTTAAGGTGACTTAGGAGCTCAAATCATATCATAGTAGCTTCTTGTCACATGTTTACCTCGGTTGACCGTTACTTGGGTAGATGT